>CABFWB010001327.1:154435-169393 GCA_902151455.1 Timema bartmani | reverse complement strand
GTATATACCTAAATGTTGACTGTCAGAAGTCAGCTGTGAACTGTCAGTCAGCACCACATAAGCTAAAACTGAGGTATAATCATAATTTTTTTCATTGTTGACCCCCCTGCCCTTACAAAAATCCTGCGTGCGGCCCTGTATATATATTTATATTATTAATAATACTTCCCGCCTCATATGAATGTCTAGCTATGCTAAATTTTGGCCCCATACATTAATTACTTTACCTTAACAAAGGTACACAAAAAGCATAAAATAACAAGTTTGACACCTTTTTACCTTGTGGACTTGAATGATTTGAAATCAATGAATCACTATTTATAGCTTATAATTATACAATTGTTATAAATGTGCAGTAAAATGTTGATGGTAGAATAACCTAAAAGCTCAAAGAGATAGTCTACTGCGAGAGTATTGCTTTAAACCATGAGGCTATATATATGTTTATATATATATAGAGCTATATATTTGATTGTGTAGTTAGTTACTATAAACCAGTACAGTAATTAATTATATTAATTGGAAAGAGGGAGAGTGGAGGGTAAAGCAACCAATATACACAATATTTAATAAAATGAATTGTAAACTATTTCAATTAATGTAAGAAATAATACAATGAGATTTTTTAGACAAATAAATTATTTCTCTAAAAAAAACCCCCCATAATTTCAAAAACTTATCTTAAGGCACAACTTTTAAAACTTAAGGCATTCATTTGCAAGTTGTTCTAAACTATATTACTAAAAGGTTTGTTGGTAAAGTTATTCCAAAGAACTAAAAAGTTGAGCAAAACTTTTTTTTTTCTAGGACGAGTAAGAAAAGAAAGGAGACAAAAAAATCACTTTAAACTTTCTACATTTATAACTATACTTTTATAACCTTAAGTTTTGGGTACACCATCCACTGAAGCAATTCAAAGAAGAACAAAATCTCTTCACTCAAATAAAGTTTTACATAGAAATTATATATATAAAAAAAACTATACCAAAAAGCTTCATGAATTCAAAATTAGGCCTGTTTTTGTTGAGTCTACATTATACATACGGTAGGCTATTCAAATTAGCTTGTCCAATAGTTGAAAAAATTATAAAAACTAAGGTTCATTTTTCTAATATTTCAGAAGACATATTTAAAAAATAACAACACATTGATGTAAATCCAAAGAGGAATATATTGAAAGTAAAACTCATACAAAAGGCAATAGAAAATATAAAACAAAAACTGGGAAAACATAAAAAATGTAATGGCCCATTTTGCCTAACTCTCAGTTCTCATGTCCACAGAAAGAACAAAATAATGCAGTGAGCCTGGTTAGAACCATTTAAGAGTAGTGGAAAATATGACCATCCCAATGAGTGAAATCAAAGAATCATGTCTTGTATCTAAATGTTCCACTGTGGGTGGATTTGTGTTTTAAATTTTGTTATATTTTCAGTCATTTTAAGCTGTTGCTTAGTAATAAATCAACAGCAAAATTTTATTTGGTGTGATAGGGCACTTACTATAGCGTACTTTTTTCAATTTACTTCGTTTTTATTTCTTGGATAGTAAGTCGATAAAACTCTCTGGTTTATATGCGCATCCCAGTTTTGTAAAGTTTTCCTTTTTTATGGGTAGTATAAATGTAATACCATATAATCCAATTTTTACAATCATCATGAATTGTGCCCAGCCTGCGCCTGGGCATTGTCGGATTACCCATTAGGCCCGGGCCTAGGGACAGCGGGCCAGAGGTAGTAAATAGTTTTTCATAACTTAAAAAAACTAATGCTATGTATTTTTATTTCTTTAGTGATCATGATATGATATGATTGTAATAATTTATTGTATTTTGTTTGAGTTTGAATAAAAATATAATTTAAAATAATGATTGTTTTTTTCCATCCATAAACTATGTTTCAAAGGAAAGTTTCATGTTTTTCAAAGCTTAAATTAACAAATTAATTATTTATTTTGATTTCAGTTCATGATATTAACAAAACTTAATTCAAATAGAACAAAAGCTTTCCTCAAAACCTAAATTGCTATTGCAATCTCCATGTCTATTATAGTAGACCAGTGTGAATGCCTAGTTGTTTTTGGGAGTTTTAATCCCCCACTGTGCCCGGGTCAGTTGAGTAAAATGCCTCCATCTGCCTCTATTCTTCTTTACCTCATTTAATTTTCTCCATTCTTCTCCTCTTACTTGAACACTTTCTATTATCTGCTCCTCCCTTTCTTTGCCTCCCTTGCGATCTTTTTCCTACATACTTCATTTCCAACATTTTCTTCCTTCATTCCTAATCCTGTTTCTCCTCGTGACAGCTAACATGCTCCTCACAAACTTCATTCCCATGACCACTTTCCTAGTCTCTCTGACATTCAATGCCCATGTTTCTGCTGCATATGTGACATATAGGTACAAAGTACACCCTGTACAATACTTTCTTACACTTCAAGGGGACTTCTCTTCTCCATAGCAGGTCTCTTACACACCTAAAGAACAGCTCTTGCTGCTGTCCTCTTCTCATTAAATCCTCTCTACTTCCACCTTTCTCCTCAATCACGCTTCCAAGATATTTTATTTTCTGTACTTTTCTCAGCTCTATTCCACCCAACCTTATGGCTTTATTAGGCCTTACACTCTTCCTTGTAATTACCATCACTTCACACTTTGCACACTTTTAGAATGTTTGTTGCCAATAAACTCAATACTCTCAAAGAGAGATAGGATGTCTTCTGTTGTACTCATATTACAGTGTATCATGGTAATCTATCTATATACCGTCATGCTGTCACATCAGAGTGAAATAGTGCTGGAGAAACCAGGTGTAAGCAGTGAACATTTGTTGCGGCTGGTATTGTGGGTACAGAAGATGACAAGCATGATATGAGTAAGGGTGTGGAGAGGGAGGGGTTTATTCACCAATCTTCACATGCATATAAAACACTGCTCTTGAATTCTCATTATTTTCTAGCATTTGAAGTTGTAGAATGTGTTTATGTATTGTTTATTGCGAGCACAGCCGCAGGAAAATGCTAGTGGATGGATACATATTTGTTTTCCTTGCGTATTGGTACCCAATCATGTTATAGGCCAACACATTAACTACTCTAATGGAATCAGTAGGGTATCATTTGAGAGAAAATGTGGCTATGTTTGTGTGGAGGGAGAGTTGGAAATCATTTAGAAATAACCCACCCTCAGTTCATTCTGCCAGGATTCAAACCTTGATTTTCCAGCCACATGCAATTCAATTTAACACGTAAAGTGACAGAAAATGTGACAATCGATGTGAGTTAAACAATAAATCAATTTAATGTGAACATTGTAATAGTTTATTTTACGTTACAATCCTACAGGTCCTAACCACTATAGAATTGTATGAAACAAAACAGGAGAAAAAACAAACAAAAAAACAACAAGTCTGAAAAATACAACCTAGCATTGTTGGAATAATGTAACTTAGTTTTAATGGAAGATAACTTCTGGTGGGCACACCCAACCTACTCACCATGGCCGAGTGTGGGGTGCTGTCATCGCTATCCTCACTAGTGGTAGTACCCTCCTGCCCCGTGGGAGGGCTGTTGCCCTGAGGAGAGCGCCCATATTGGCCCATGGGTTGTCCGTGATTCAGCATCATTTGCTGATGTTGTTGCTGTTGCATCATAAGCAGTTGGGAGTTATTGGGCTGATTCGGACTTGGCCATAGTATAAGTTGGCTGTGGGCTGTTGTACGATGAGCTGTAAGAGAGCGAGAATGGACTTGAGGAATAGCAACAGTTGGGAGAGCCAGCCTAAGAAGATGGAGGGCGCTCGCCATCTACACTTGGGAAAGTAAGATGGAAAATAAGGATGATGATCATTTGACAGATATCATTTGACAGATGAAATATATTTTTAGGTTTGGAAGCTTTATCATACAAATTTTTGTCAGTGTAGATTGGTCAACAATCAATGTTTCTATATATTCGTCATATCGAGGAAAAAAAATCACCCAAGTGAACTTACTTAAGATTATTATTTTTCAATACAAGTTTCTTATGTACTATTTACTATTTATTGTAATTGTTCAAGTTGCTTGTGAACTGTTCATAGAAAGTGTTTTGTTTTAACTCAATGTTTAGTCCTATAGGAAAATAGACTACTTTTAATAAATGTATTAAAGATAGAATTTAACAGCATTTACAATCCAGGCCTATATGAGATTATTCATTTTAATTGTGTATATGTAGAATTTATTCATGGAGTATATTTTAAATAATAATAAGAACCTACTCATTAACCAAATAAAAACTCTTCACTTAAACCCATAGTTTTTATTGTAAATGTAGGCCAAACATATTATATTCGCACTGTGTCACACCCTTAACAATTATTGTCACACCCGTAACAGAATATAAAAAATTGTTAACCAACCACAGTATGATGCTGCAATTAGTATTAAAATATCTGATCCCTCTTCTATGGTAAATGACTATTGCATTATTTTTCAAAATAAATTATTATAAAATTCCTTTATGTGTGGATTGAACATTTAATTTTGTAATTCCAAAAGTGATTCATTAAAGAGAAAAAATTGAGATTCATACTGTAATAAGCTCTTAATAATAACATTTTATTTTGGATATTTTAAAAGGGCTATTTGCTAGAAAATGTTACACATACATCACACTCCTCTGAAGAATCTCAGTTCAAGACCTATCTTTGGAGACCTCAATCACTTTTTTATGGTATCGAGAACCATGTCATAAGTGTTTATACATTCTCAGATTAGTGAAAATGATATCTATATCCTCTGGGTGACCTCTTTGTTTGATGTACCTGCCTTTAAAACCTTACTGCTAATAAAATGATGTATGTAAGAGGGTTCAAGATGTGTACACACCTGACGCTGATGCCCATGGAATGTTCTGGAGGTCCTGACAAATATAAGGGCTGTTGGTAGCCCGAGGAGTCGCTCATCACCATGTTGTCTGGAGATTGGTTCTGCAACATCTATTAACATACATAAAGCACAGGTAGCTTAACAAGTCATCACAAAAATTCACTTTGATTATTAGGGTACAAATCATGTCCACACGTTGTATGGTTCTAAATTCGCTTACCTATTAAGTAAAACTCTAAAAAAATAATTTTAAACTTAAAATAAGAATGTTATTGAAAAACATTTCTTGACAGCAGGACCTTAACTTGAAATTTATTAATTAGGTATGATTGGTTAGTTAATAAGTAAAAAAAAAAAGAGTAAGTTACCTAGGTAGGCCCTGCAGTTCTATTTTAATTTTTAATAATATTTTTTTATGTACTTAATCTAAATTTGAAAGAAACGACTGTAATTTTACTGTAGTAGCTTGGTAGTATTAATTTCTCATTAAATACAGATAGGCCCAAGTTTAGAATTAAGCTAGGCAAAGTTGTTAAATACGATTGTAATTTTATTTAACACATCCTCTGAAAAATATTTTAAAAGTAGGTCCATATAATCGAATGAGACATGCTTTTAACAAGGGCTGTGGAGTTTGTACATCAAGCCTTTGACTCTGACGAGTCTATTTTTCTACTCTTCAACTCCTTCAGAAATGGCTAAAGTTAATACCCTATTGCTAGCTTGAGAAGTTTACTTAGACAAGACACGCACAGTTGGTTTAGTTAAAAAAAATAATCTTAAACATAACGTAGTGTTTACTGTGTAAAAATATCACGTCATACTTACTTTAAAATAACAAAACGATTGTCGAAATAAAGAAATAAAAATATATTAGTGTTCAGTTTAAAGTAAGATGTTTTTGGAAGTTGGATTTTTGCCTATACTAAAGTGCCCTAAACAAACACATTAAAAAAACTAACTTTTATCATCCAAAGGGAAAAATAATTTAAGATAAAATTAAAATAATAATTAACTACTAATGACAAAATAATATATCATAAAATAACACAACAAATATAAAAACACACATGAAGCTTACATAAAATAGAAATGTTCAATAGAGCCAACACAGCTTGTTCAAATTCTGAATAAAGTTTAAAATATCCCTAAACAAAACTAGTTTAAGTTTAGTTACTAAAAAATTAAATGCAATGTAATCAATATAAAACTTACATTCGAATTAAAAGAGTTGTTGAATATTTATTAAACTTAAAATAAAACAAGAAAAGAGGAAGCAAGAATTATCTTGGCACACAAGAGAAGCCCAAGATGGCGTGGTTGTAAAAAGAAACTGAAGCGCTAGTATAGCCAACGCTATTGATTAATATTTTTCGTCCGTGTGCGCTGACATCACATTCCCGCGTATAACGATGTGCGGAACTGCATTAATCACAATAATATGTTGAGATTTGATCAGTGCAAAATACTATGGAATTTTTTTTTGAAATAATTATTTATAATCAAATAGTTTGTTCTTTAGATTAATTTTTATATTACGTTCTATACTTTGATTTGATATATTTTATCTTTATATCTATCTATATTATTAAATTGAAGAGAGTGTCCGTTATGAGCTTCATGATATCTACCGCACGCAAGGTTAAAATTATTTTTATACCCTGTTCATGAACATGTGCACATCAAAGATAAAATTTGAATGTTATTTAGGATTGTTTATGTCCACACATAACAAATAGCTAATAACGAGTAGTGCACAGCACATAATGCTCAAGAAGTTGAGATTACATTATAAGCGTATTCAAAGATAGAGTTTATAATCAAGACGAAGTGAATAGTGCACAATACATAGAGTTAATTTCACCTTGAATTTTTTATGCGATGCATGTATTTAAGCATAGACAATTCTTGGACTCGAGACGTAGCTACTAACCAATGAGGACATGAAAAAGGCTGTAAACAATTATTTTAAGACCAGTATACACAATAAAAGAAAAATGTCTTACGTTCATGCTTTAAATTCCTTGAGGTAGCTATACTATCTGTTATCATAGAATTTTTCTTTATATAAGCGCCAATGACTACGATGGTAATATGCTTGAAAAAAAGAGGAGATTTTACATCTTTGATTCTGTTATTGAGAAGTAGGTATACCGTAATGTTCATTACTATTATGATGTATCAGATCCAAATACAAATAAAATTTGATTTAATAGCACACGTACCATGAATGTAGAGAAACAGTGGGAAATAACTGTCAGGAATATTAAAAATGCAGCAAAGTGTAGGTTTTTGAGAAAAAAAAGTTGGAAGAAACCATGGTTTGACAACGAATGTTCAAAATTAATAGAGGAAATAAGGGAAGGGAGATTACATATGTTAGAAAGTCCTAGTGTATGAGCTTAAATGCATTTAGCAATGCAAAAGAAAGGCCAGTGACCTATTCAAAAACTAAAAGAAAGAGTTTCTAAAGGGTAACGTTAGCAAGATGGAATAAAATAGCAAAAATAAGATTGTCAGGGAACTTTATCTGATTATTAACGGATATAAGAAAAGTTATCAGGCTAGGGCCAATTTAGTGAGAGATGAGAATGGTAATGGCAAATATGAGCGAGACTTTTAGTAGATGGAATGACCCCTTCAAGCATATTTTGAATGTTCATGAAGGATCCGAATTTGGTGAGGGTATCGAAATCCATAATACTAAATCACTAGTTCCAGATCCAAGTATTAGTGAAATCAAAGAAGCTATTAGAAAGTTAAAGAACCATAAATCTCCAGATATAAATTCAATTCCAGTAGAGTTACTAAATGGAGGTGGTGAAACGTTAGTAATATAAATTCATAAATTGCTATGTTCCATAAAAATTATGGTACCATGAGGTATTACTACAATAAGAGAAGGAAGGTATTATAATACCTATTTTCAAAAAGCGGAATAAGACCGAGTGTAATGACTATAGAGGTATCGTAATACTACCAGGACATGCTATAAAATTGTATCTAACATAATTTTAATGAGATTTATGTCATGTGCAGAGGAAATAATTGGGGACCAGTTTGGATTACGACGAAATAAATCAACAACGGATCATATTTTTACTATTCGGCAGCTACTAAAAAAAAGAGTGGATTACAACACCACGGTTAGTCAGTTATACATATATTTTTAAAAGGCTTATGATTCAGTTTAAATAAATAAATTATACGAAATTTTAATTACGTTTGGGACACCCAAAATCTTGTCAAGCTAATTAAGGTATGTTTGACTGATCCGCGTGGCAGGGTACGGGTTGGATGTCTCTTATCAGATAATTTCAAATTACATAATGGGTTGAGATGTATATTCCCCATTATTTTTTAACTTAACCATAGAGTATGCTATTGAGGTAATGCAAGAGACTAGGGATGGGTTGACATTAAACGATAAAATGCAGCTATTAGGATACGATTTGTTGGGTAATAACAAGGAATCTTGTTTTAAGAACTGCAGAAATTTTATCAGAAGCTAGTAAGGAAATAGGTTTGGAAGTGAACGCTGAAAAGACCAAGTATATGTTCACAGAGAGAACACAGATTGGGGACGATAATTTAAAGATTACTGCAAACAACATATCATTTGACAGGGTTAATGAGTTTAAATATTTAGGAACAATTTTAAATCTCAATATTATATTTTACTTTTATTGTGAACTGTGCACTATACGCTATTTACTGTTATCCATGCGCTATGGATGAATCCAAACCCAGCTTTAAGAACTATATCTGAAGACATATAATTCGGGGGGACTTCGTGGAAACTAGCCAGCAGTTGTCAAGATAAAGGAAAGGAGACCATAACCATAGTGCATTCAACATAGGAGTGGTGGTAGCTGACAATTAGCAAAAGTAGGTATATTTTCATGTATTCATTCGCCAAGCCATATGATCTATCAAACCATATGTTGAGCTATCACTTTTGGCAATTAAAACTCCCACAAAAATTAATTTGTTTCTAATTATGTTTTTCTTTTAACAGTTTTTACATCTGCTGTAAGCTACCACAATTCCTATGGTGGATGGACTCTAGTGTACTGTCTGTAACTCAAGCTTCACTCCCATTCCCAGCCTCCCGGATCAGTCAGGCGTGCCATTTAAACAAGTTATCAATGTAAATTTTCCGAATTAGAAATAATATAATTTTGGAATTTTTTTCTGCAATTTAAGTTTTTGTTTCTGATCTCACCAATAATCCTAAATAGATCGATCGAGTAATTATAAGAGATTGTGAAGCAAAATGAAAATTATATATCGTCTTTTATATGATTAATATGCTGCACGAAAGTGAATTGCTTTAAAATATATTTGGGTGTAAATCAGATTTTCAATCTCAGTAATTATATAATTACAATACATAAGTACAGTTGTGAAAATTACACATAGTAATAATCCCTATTTCTCTACAGCATAATTGATAATTTTATAACTGAAATAATTTATTGGGAATCACATGTCATAACTCAACATAAAATATGGATGATTTTTTAAAATAATTATTTGTATACTTATCAATTGGCAGATCCATTAGCATTGTGTTTATAACACTAGAACATTCCTTGGATGGACTAATTTTAGTAACTAATAAAATCAAATCAATCAAGTGATGTAAATCCATTAAAAAAGTGCTGCTAAAGTATAAAATTATATTAAATTTTAACATGGCAAATTAAATTGGCCTACGTTACTTGACTTTTTACTAAACATACCTTGATTACGATTGGAGACTTGAACGCGATCCAAATTGAAATTCTGTTTTTGCAATAAAGCTATTATTTAGACATATTATTTTAGTAGCTACATTTACGTACCTGAGACTGTTGATATGAGTTCATGTTGTTCTGGGCGTGTTGGTTACCACCCTGTTGATGCTGGTGAGGGTTGATTGGAGGAATATCGAACTCCTCATCCCCGAAACTTGGCGTATGGAAGGTCTGGAACAAAGAAAACGTGCTCTATTGACTTGTTCTGTTGCAGTATCACTACAAGACGAAGAAAATGCTGTAATACTAACAAGAATGTGTTAGTTGGTAAGTTTGTGGAGTAAGCACTATTCAGCTCTCAACAGTAAGAAAATTATCAGACTTTTCCAAAAGTAACTATATATGTTTTTGAAGGTTCATACGCTTATCAATATTTAGGGCAGCCTGTCATATTTAGTTTACTTTATATCACTGAAATTGGTGCATTTTGCGTCCCCATTCTATGACTTAATGATTCTGCAGTTGATATGGCCTTTAATTTATTTACATATTATATATTGTTATGAATATGACGATATGTTATTTTCCTGTGCTATCCGATATTCTATAATAGGTATTCCAAACTTGTGTGTGGCAGCATCTTCAACACTAAGCATTATATTGGGGATTTTATGGGGTTCATTGTATGGTGTTTTAAAATGATTAAACTTTTATTAATTAAAGTTACACAGACATATCTTGGATGAACTGAAAGTCAACGCATCTACATGTTGCTCTGTGTGTTTCAGCGGACTGGGCTGAGCCATGGGTCCGGACAGTGCCGTAACTAGCTTGTTATGTGCCTTGGACAAGGTTTTGTCTTGGGCCCCTTCATTGTTTTTGGGGGGAGGGATGAATAATAACCAAACAAATACAATAAAACAATTGTTTATAAATAATTTTTGTGTACAAGATCATTGACATATATTTAAAATGATTATTTTGACTCCACTTTTCTGGCTCTAATTTCAGAAAATTCATTGATTACATCCTCATAATTAATACATTTAACGATAGTATATTCAATCGAAATTATGGAAAACTTGGATATCTGTTCTTGTCTGATCGTCGATTTCAAATAAGTCTCAATTAATTTTAACTCGCTAAAACTTCTCTCACACGAAGCGGTAGAAACGGGAAGCGTGAGAAATATTAGGAGAGCAGCATTGATATTCGGATACGACTCAATCCAAAGTCGTGAAGAGCCTGTAGAATATCAAGGGGAGTCACAGTTTTAATGTTTTGTATTAGTGTCGAGGGTTTAAACTTAAAGCCTTGAATTTCACATGTGAGCTTGTACATATTTAAATCTTTGTTAAACTTAATATCGAGATCCACCACTGGTTTTTGTAAATCAGCAACGTGGCGCCCAATGACCAATCTCTGAAAGGCTAAATAACGCCATGGGCTGTCTGGGACCACTCGACGTACTCAGCTTACCGACATCCGAACCACACAGCAGAGCGCGGCAGCGAAATTAAAAAATGTAATAACATAATTAAATTTGACAATTTATTTTGTCAGTTCCATTTCAGAATCCTCCGTTCTCGTTTGTGTGCCTGTGCTTCCACCTAGCTATGGCCCTGGGTTCAGATAAAAGTGCTCAGTTCTTTTTTCTTGTAACCTATATCACGATAGCCGATCTTTATACACCAATCAGATAGCACATAGCGGTTAGAAATTATTTTAAAAGGTATTCACAAATACTGCGTGTTAGCGCGTAGGAAGCTACTCAGGACTCATATAGTACTTAAATAATAATATGAACCTATGTAAATATTCAGATTTCATTTCTATCACTATTTATTAACCTTACATTATAGGATCGAGCTAAACATTGTATAAAGAAGTTTGAGAAATCATTTAAATGAAAGTGCTAGTTTCTATTTTCTAAAGTGTAAACAAACATTATTTCAAGCCGGCCCTGTGGGTGATTTTAGGATAAACAGTGACCAGTCAGCTGATGCTATTTTTATTCATTTTCAAAAGGTTCTTTTTTGGCAATAAATTATAAAATACTTTAGTAAGATTCAAATTAAAAATTAATAGTATACCTCTAGCCAGGAAAAATCAATTATTTCAATACTTATAAAATGTTCATTTTTGTAGAACATACAGATAACATCAAACATATACCTTGATATCGGTTGGAAAAACAGTTTAGAAAATTCAAACATAATTCTTTGCGGCCAACATGGGTAGCATTTAACTATATTATTTGTGTTATTTAATAGGTAGTAATAATAATATATATGAAAAAGTGACAACTGCAAATAACATGACTTGACGTAGGACTATATTAAAATGTTTTAGTAACTTAAGTAACTAACAGATACTCTTCTTCTTAACAAGATCATACCATACTTATGCATACTGTATGTTTTGTGTTAATTTTTCACTCTTCCTCCCTACATATGCGGGTACACTTTATCTAAAATTATACCTTCCTCATCCCTATTCCCCTAGCGCAATTAATGTATGAGTATAACCCTATCGGGTACTACTAAGAAGCCAGAAAAAAAAGTTAGATTATACTTATTTAGTAACAATATAATATGTTATATTCCAACTAATCTATTTTATGAGTAGAAAATATTCCACACAATCTTCTTTCAAAGTAATATGATTGGAATCGTAGTTTTACAGTTTACCCTTCAAGCATCCCAAAACCAACAACATCCTCCTAATTCCTTCAAAATTGGGAATAAAAGGCACAAAATAAAAATGGTAAAAGGTGAAAGAAAGAGAAAATGACGTATAAAGAAGACTACGCCGACCGAGTTAAAAGAAATGGGAACTGGAAAACGTTAGCAAAATGTCATTCTGTTTTATGCTCATTGCTTTTACATTCCACCAGAAACTGTATATTTCCTTTTTAAGAATTCTCACAGTATTTTTCTTTCCATTTCGGAAAGAAGTTAGAGGAGAAAAAAAAAAGGGAGGTGGTAGATAAAAGTATAAAAGGAACGAGAATAATAAAAAAGCAAGAAAAAAAGAAGCACTGTTAAAACAGAAAATAGGGATGATAAGATCTCTAAAAATAAATAGGGGTGGTGGGAAAGTAGTTTTATATCAGTCATTCGTCTTGCAATTTCAATACTTTACCCTCAACAAAACGTGGAGGGGAATCTAAGAGGGGGAGTTCCCCCCCTCCCCCCCCCCCCAAACACACACATCACACTAATTCTCTACAGTCTACACAGACTTTCCTTCTCTGGAACATGCAGGGGTGAAGGGGACTAAAGGGAGGATTTATGACCACGCATAAAACACGGTGTAAAGGATCCATATATATGTATATATATTTTTTGCACAAATTGGTACACAAATCTGACGCCAGGGGCTCTGTAGAAATGGCCGCTAAGAGACCGTCATACACAAGCCGTGCGAACTGACTTTCGAAGATAAAAATAGTTAACACATCGTACCGAGTATTTTTTTTTAGCACTGTGAGCTTAGGACAGGGATATACGTCGATATGGGTGATGGGGTTATTCCCTGAAATTTTAAACTAAGTTGCAAATATTATTATAATTATTGCAAGGTTTGTGCAGTTAATAAATAATTTTTAAAACTTTTGATTAAGCTGGGTTGAGGTTGAAACAAGGAGATGCATTTTCCCTATCACCTTCATCTAGTGTTAGTGTGCTATCAGGGTAGTGCAAGTGAATAGGGAAAGTTTGACACTAGACGGGTACAATGCAGCTATTAGGTTACACGCAATGATTTAGCACTGCTGCGAGAAATGCTGACATTTTATTGAAGGTTAGTAAGAACACAGTTTGGGAACGATAATTTAAATATTACTGCGAACAACATATCATTTGACAGGGTTAATGAGTTTTAAATAGCAATGTTAGATTGAAAATTTGGAAAAGAATAAAGTCGGGAAATGCATGCTATTACTCGGTCAACAAGTTGTATAAATCTCAACAGCTTTCAAGGAATATAAAACTCAGAATATACAAAATGATAATTTTACCGGTTGTAAAAAAGGTGGGTGTGAAACGTGGTCTCTTACCTTACATAACGAAAACAAGGTGCTTGGGATGATATTTGGTCCAAAAAGGGATGATGCTACTGGAGAGTGGAGGAGGTTACATAATGAGTTATGTACCCTGTACTCATCACAAGACATAGTTAGGATAGTCAAGTCTCATCGATTATGGTGAGCAAGACATGCAGCGTGAGTGGGAGAATTTAGAACATTATTTAGGGTACCGGGAAGAAACCATTGAGAAGAACTAGAGGCAGATGGGAGGATAATATTAGAATGTGACTGAAAGATATAGGGTGTAGTGAGGTGGACTGGATAGAACTAGTCCAAGATAGTGATAGGGTGTAGTGAGGTGGACTGGATAGAACTAGCTCAAGATAGGGATAGGTGGCGTACTTTTGTAAGTGTGACAGTGAACTTTCGAAAACCTATTAGCGTAGAGTAAGTTCATTTAGGCCTACTATATTTTTAAAAGGCCTGTATTGATTTTTATATGAAGGTTTGTGTATAATGTCTGGCCAAAGATTATATTAAAGTAGGCCAACTTTATATTCAAAATCGAAACTCGGTGGTAAAACTGAACAATAAAAAAAAGATTAGCGTGAAGTAAATCAAGATTTGTCAAAAAGAAAAAGGTCACTACCAAAAAATTAGCATGAAAATCTCGTCACTATTTTTAAATATTCCAATTCCTGGATAAAATTAATTTTTGTTTGCTTAAAATATATTTAAAGTCAATATTTAAAAATAAATAAACATTTTAATTCAGTTTTAATTTACTTTCAACCTTAACTTTCATTCCAAGTATATTAGGTCCAAAACTTGATTTTATTTAAAATGTATATTTAGGTATATGCTTAACACAGGACATTAACAACTTAGACTAGCGGAAAGATATGAGGAGGGTGGTTTAGGTGAAATGTAACTACATAAGTATGGAGAAGGGTTATAAAAGACAGAGTCCCATGTGAAAAGGTAGCGATTAAAGCCCCTACTTATGCGTCAAATAAAGTCTAGTGAAATGAGAGTATAGCACCACTGAAGGGACCCTTCCTTGGGTTGTTAACATATTGAAAAGTCAACAGCTATGAGTGTTGCTACCCCCTTAATTACCGTGCTCTTTTCCCCCTCCCTTACCGACAGACACAGTAACTTCAATCTGAAATACACGGGTAAACCACAATGATAAATAAATGCTCGAATAATAATTGCAGTTATGTTTTCAATATAAGACATTCAGTGTAGTAATTACTCTCCCCTTCTACTTCACACGAGTGTCTTATATGTTTATTGGTCTTGTTCGAAACGAGGGGGG
>CABFWB010001327.1:133869-148869 GCA_902151455.1 Timema bartmani | reverse complement strand
TGAGATAAATATCCTCTGTTCGAAAAACATCGAGATTCAGTGAGAATGGTAATACTACATACGTTACCAAGAAACTAGGGTCTCAGGGCCACTTTCATAGTTGGACTTAGTACGCCTCAAGTGCGGCGCTATACTAAATACAAGACGTCACCTACCTGAAATTGAATGGAATGGGCCAATTTCATATGCGAAACTAGCCCATTCCATTTTGGTCTAGATAGGTATCATCCTGTATTTAGTATCGACTCGCACTTTAGGCGTACTAAATCTGACTATGAAACTGGCCTTAAGAGCTAACTGATGGAATTTAACGTTGGAAATGTGTCAAAGCGTAATGAAAGTGTTTTTTGGAAGTTAAGGATAAAAAAGTAATGTTTGAAAGTGTGATTGAAAACGACCATGAACCAGAATTGGAAATTGTATAAAATTAACCAAAATTAAACAATACAATGAAACGCAAAGCAATGGAAATTCAAACTGAGAGGCCTTATAAACATTTACACCGTGAACTTCAAACAAATCATTAAAATAAAAGATTAATGATCTATGATCTTCAGTTAATTCGTAGAAATATTCATCGTACTAGGTCATTTGTCATGTCTAAATTACCCCAAGATCTTATACAACTACACGAAAGTTTAGAAAACCTCGTTTTAAAAAAGAATCAAAAAAGAAACTTTTTGGTGACCTGGTGGTCTAGGGGTAAGGTGTCAGACTTCTGTGCTGAGGGTCCGGGGTTCAATCCTCGGTCCCGGCAGAGATTTATCTGATTGCCAAACCCTTCCTTCACCTCTGACAAGATGTATATTAATCACAACTTGTGAATGTGTGGAATGCCAGGCCTCCACCGTGGTTCGGATTCCACGTTAAACTGTAGGTCCTCCATTTCATCTCACAATCACCCTACCATTGCACATTAGCGTAAGTGCGTATAACCCGAACGGGTAGTAAGACGCGGTGCTAGTAATAATAATAAGAAGAAGAAGAAACTTTTTGCTACTTAAAGATTGTGAAAATAATCTCGTGATATTCTCTTGTGAGACATTTAAAGCTATTACTATCACAATATCAGAATGTGTATGTTGATGGGATCTTTAGAGTGCACCTAAATTGTTCCAACAAACGTTTATAATTCATGTAATGATAAACGGAAATTATATTCCGTTATTATATTCTAATATTATATTCCGTGTTGTTGTTTGCTGCCTCCAGTCAAATCCACCTTATGTTACTCCAAAACACTAGAGGCTGTTATCTATGAATGTGGTAAACTGTGAGGGACGTTGTGTCCTCTCAGAGTCTATGCAGATTTCGAAAAGTCTATTAATTTTGCAATTTTCCAAGTTTGGCCAAATGTCACTTTAAAATATTGCATATTTAACTTAGGTCAAAATTGGTTAAAAATGTAAAGGTACATATTGGGATTAAGGGTTAGTATGAGTACAGGGAACAATATTATGAGCTTATCAACTTCTTAAAGTTGTTTTTGACGTGAATACGTCTTTAAATTTGCTACCATACGGGGGCAATCCAAAATACCTAATGATAACAAAATCGGGGGATACAGTTTGGTGTTGTAGTTTCGAATCTTTCCTCTACATCCAAAATTAAATTATACCACTGTATAGCTAAAGGATCAAAGAATTCATTACGATAAGCGAGAACAGTGACGCATCACGCGCGGTGGAGGGGGAAGCGCCGCCATTTTGAGGTTATTTTGCTGCGTATCGAGATTTGCAATTAGTATAACTTTTGACTCGGAGAAGCTACGATGTTCGTTTAAGTTTTAATCGTCAGCTGTCGTCAAAATCTATCGATTGTATATAAAACATTAGTTTAAAGTAGTGACAGTGAATATTTTATTTAAAAAATATAACCCGTTACATAAACGTATTCACGTACAACACACGGCCGTGTCCATGACACATCCACACCCCATTTTTTTATGATTTTCCTCTTCCTGTTTGGGTGGAGTTTTAGTCAAGTGCTATAAGAACTACACATATCTGCGAGGCCTTCCATTCAAAGTTAAAACTCAATGTTTTATCATCACCATTCCAATATATTGTTTGTATTTATTCCAGTGCAGTTATTACTAAGATAAATTATGTCAACATTATTAGTGCTGATAAAGTGTGTCAGAGGTAGAAGTTAATTTGAAGGAAAGAACAATATGTGGAAGAAAAAATGCAACAGTTAATGGAAGGAAGCATATCTGTTCTAAAATTGATGAAATGTGTATCAAACAAATTTTTGTCTGTTCAAATTTAATATTAGAGTGCTCCTAATTTTTTTAGTTCTTTCAATTTACTTAATGTATTCAATTGTATTTAGGCCTGCATTTGTCATAATATCCAATTAAATATAATATTAGTGTTGTTTAATTTTGTTATTTTAGTGGTCTTAATATTTTAGATTAAATTTGATTTGGGTCTGCTAGTATCAGGGTTTATTTTAATAGTTTGTTTGACACCCATGAATTTCTTGTTTCGGACCCAGATTGTACAGTCGTTGTTTGTGACTTAGATGGGATAGGCACAAAGTAACCGGGACCAAGCTGCTCTGCAGCTTTTTTTAAGTAGTTTTGTGAATTGAATATAAAAAGACAAAAAAAAATTATACTAATGTAAATAAACTCTATGTTATGTTGGACTATTTTTGTTTTTGTTACACAATAGTTCATTACTAATAAATTTGACAACTTCAACAAACATGTCTCGACACCCATTCGTCTACCTCAACATACATTTAACCACACATATTCGACCATCTCAACATACATTTAACCACACACATTCAACCATCTCAACATACATTTAACCACACACATTCGACCATCTCAACATACATTTAACCACACATATTCGACCATCTCAACATACATTTAACCACACATATTCGACCATCTCAACATACATTTAACCACACATATTCGTCTACCTCAACATACATTTAACCACACATATTCGACCATCTCAACATACATGTAACCACACACATTCGACCACCTCAACATACATGTACAGACACACGTTCGACTACTTCAACATACATGTAACGACATTCGTTTGAACCTCAAGGTAGTCGATGGGGCCTATTTAGGTGAGATACTTTATGGGTTGAAGATGAAGAACCATTCAATAGCGTTAAGCCAACAGTCCTGGGCTTGACTCTTGTATCCTGGTATTAATTGTTCAGTAAATTGAATAATATCCCCGCAACAGTTTATTATAAATGAATTCCTCAGGCCGTTCACTAACCATAAAGGGATCTACGTTTTTTAGAGCCGAGTGTACATAACTTAGAACATCTGATGCCACATTTATAATATTATACTAGTTCATTCTATGTCTAACCATGTTTTGAATATAAAGGGAGGGTCTAACAGAAGCATCACAAAACGTTTATTACCGTATACTACAAAAATAAAAACAGTATGTCTTATATAATATTAAAAATATAGCAACAACGATGCCATTTATATTTAGAAAAAAAGAAAAAAACACTTAACAAAAATATTTCCGCCCATATCGATCAATCAAGGCAACTAAAATGTTATTACGTCAAGATATAAATAATAAAAAATGAATCTCTTCAACGTAATAAATTAAAGATAAATTGAGTCCCTAAAAGAGAGACATTAAATATAGCAGCTTTAATATCCGTCATATATCTTTGTGTACATGTTTCCTCCGGCCCCCCCTCCCCCTGGTTTTTTTCCCCCATGGCAGTTCAGGGCTGTTACTTTTACGATCTAGCCATCAATAAATTACTAACATGAGACGTTGGTCCTATTAACAAGCCCCCGCCCCTCTCCCTGGTCCATGTACTTATGTTTACAGACACTTCAACATTTCGTTTACCAGTAAAACTTGTGGCTGTATGCTTGAAAACGTTGTATGCCGCGAAATAAAACTAGATCTTATACTTTAAATGACACGAAAAATGAAATAAATTTTACAAATTATAATTTATTAGAAAAAAATTAATAACATAAATAGGGGGCAAAATGTTGAAATTAAGAGGTGAGTGCTTTCGACCACACACTTAGCATATTATGGAATCAAATCAGTGTCACCTGATTCGATGACCTCATGGTTTAAGGCATCACTCTCGCAATACTAGAGTGCTGAGGACAAGGATATTGGGACTAGTGTCCCGGCCGGTTGTACTAAGGGTGGTTTTTCCATAATGGTGTTTCACTCTCACGCCACGAAAATGTGGATACACTTTCTCTACATTCAACCCTCCTCATTCCTAGCTCATGAGCTTAATTAGTACATATGCGTATAGCCTGAACAGGTAGTAAGACGTGGTGCTAAAATAAAATAACCAGAATCTTTAGAAGATTGTTTTTGTAATGTCTGTACACGGGCATATTTAACGGGCGTGAGGAGAGGGGCAGGGTGGAGGGGACAGGGTGGAGAGACTAGAAAGCAGGGGGATGCATCGCCCCCCAAATAATATGCTCAAATAGGATTTTTTTAGTACCATAAAAACAATATTTTTGTTCAGAAAATTGAAAATCTACATTTGAAGTACTGCATAAATTACCCAAGAAACATTTTTTTTTCTATATAAAACAATTCCGTTGATATATTATCCTATACTAGTTTTAGTACAAAATATTTTTTATGAAAATGGGTTCGTTCTGTTCTCCAATAATTAGGAGTAAAGCTTGATTCACACGTTCGACGAAAAATAGCAAATAATTCACACACTTTAAGTTGACTTATGATGTATTGCAACGCCTTAAAACAGCTGATTATCAACATATTTTATTTTCTAGTGGATAAACATATATTTTAGATCATTCATCATTGATGTTTACAAATGATAACGCTGTGTCGTGGCACAATCCGATACATCGATACACACGTTTTACATCAACGAGTTATTTCAAATCTCCTCACAACGGCCAACGAAGCTGTCTGATTGCTTCTGGATGTAGAGCGCATGCGTTGTCAAATGCGCGTGCGCACTGATTGGAGATGATTGGTTCCGAGATTTGATTGGTTCTCCTGTGCCTAACATCTTGAGCAGCGCGGACAAAGTAGAGAATAGTTGAACTTCAGTAGAACAGCTCGCGCCGATTAAGCGGAAATCTTGTGATTGGCTTAGAGCTCGTCACATGACCATATTTCTGTTCTGCGCTAGTTTTTCGGCGAACGTGTGAATCCACAGTTAAAGACGCCTATGTGTGTTTTAGTACTATCAAATTAGTACATATTTAGTCGCTAGGTAAATCTAGTTTGTAAGTCGTGTACTGATAACCTACGTGACCATAAAGTGCCAACTAAATACTCCATATAAGAAGAAAATAAAAAGTTGATGGTTAGGATTTACAATTTCTGTTAAATAATAAAATAATATTTCTTGGGGAAACATGTTAAATACATTTTCATGTAGGTTAAAGCTCCTTAGATATTTCGAAAGTAAATCCTTAATCTGATAATTTGATTCTTGACGAGTAAGAAAATATATTTAAATTTACAAAGTATTTATTATACCTACCCCTCCGGGTTATCAAGAAGTGTACCAGCATTTTAGTGGAAGGAGAAACTCCTTCACAGTTCACCCAACTGGGACTCAAACCCAGGTATCCTCATCAGCATCTGATCTTATAAGACTGATGCCTTAGTCTGTGGCCTCATAATGTGGGGAGTTTACATTAAAACGGGATTTTTTAAAAGTTTTTAATGTAATCACACGGCCTAAATTGGAAGGCGAGTTTGTGTAATATTGTATGTTATGAGTTGCGAATGACAAAACGAGTGTTGCGGGTTGTTTTGATTATTCTATAGACAAATAAACTAGAAGAGCTGACCACAAAAGTGTTGTCAGCATTCCTTAGTGAGAAACCAAGCCAGGGGGGCCCAGATAAATGATAGGGGAATCAGCCATCATGGCTGACTAATCAACACCGAAATCCAGGGGCCACTCTGCCTGATTCAGGACTATGCGGACTAGGACGCTGGTTAATCAGTACTTATCTTGAGGCTACTAGGGTTGGGAACTGTGTAGAGATCACCTAGTAGTCAGACAGGCCATGGGGAATTCCTAACAACACCTTGTTCTGTCACAAGCTTCCGAGTATTCTCTAAGTTCTTTCATTCTAATATCACTACCAACATCACATTTGTGATAGCCATAGTAGTACTGATAAACCTATTTAAAACCCAAGTTTAACACCAATCCTGAACCCACACAAATACACCCCATCACCTCCCCCTTAGCCTCGGACATAACACATCCTGACAGATTATTAGGCCCACGTTCACAAGGATATGAAGGGGGTGATGACATTAATTTAGTTTTGGAAAAAAATCCATAAATCTTAACGGAATATCCTAAATCCTACTTGGCTAGAAAATTATTTTACTCTTCCCAAATTTATAGACTGCTGGATAGTATTGTATTTTATGATAAAAATCAAATTTCAGAATGCCAAAATTAATATTAATAGAAGAACAATTGATTTCTACGACGTAGGCTCAATTTAAATATACTATATTACAGACACATAATATATTGCAATGAATAATATATACATGTAAGTAAAATCTTTCACTTTCTATTATTACATAGCAATGGTTAGTTTCTCAATAAATACACGTCAAGATGTTGTAATGTCTACCTTTAGTTTCTGAGTTAATAGATAAAAAATAAAATAAAAAACAACCATGAACCTGGAGCCTGTTTAATAAAACTGCAAGTCTACAATTTACAAGTGAATGTTTTACCATTTTAAATGTAAAGCGTTTCATAAATAAAACAATTTGACTTATAAGTTCTAGTTGAATTGTACAAGTAATCTGTTTTATCTACAAGTGAGATTTTGTGACAGTTTTAATTATATATTAAAATTTCTGTGATTAAAAAGTATGCATTGATATAAAAAAAATGCTAGGAGCTTCCTAGATTAGAGTTTATAAATAAAATAAAATTATGGAGTTAAGTACACTATAATATATTAATTATCTTAGTTGTTAAGGCTCAACACTACTGTACGGCACTGCGTAATTTAATTTTTACTGAACTAAGGCAGCTGCTGATTTATTTTATACAGTAGTAATAGCCTATAGCTTGTAATAATTTCTCAGTTTTCAATGAACTCATTTGAGACAGTTCATACGTGACCGTTTCCTAGCTTCAATAATCGTCTTGTCCACTAATCTCAATAATCCCCTATCTACACCCAAGTCTATTAACATAATATATGTTACTTAAAATGTTTACACGGGTTATTGGTTCATTACAGCATTATCCTGAACTAATTATATACAAGTAACCCATTAAAACTGCATTTGTAAAGTATTTTATCTATTGGTTGAGACTTGTAGAAATACACCTTGATTTACAATTGCTTGTAATCTACAAGTAGCATGATGAAACCAAACTATAATATTACTTCACTTCACTTGTAATAACAAGTGTCTACTTTTAGCTTTACGAATCATAATTTTCTCATTTCTTACAATTTACAAGTTAATTATCTTGTAAATGGTAGACTTGTAACTTTATGAAACAGGCCTTAACTCAACTCAACCTTCTTTGGCTGCGTCAAACACTTGCAATAAACAGTCGCTTTCTACCGGCGAACTGAACATGAATTGGTTTCAGATATTCCTGATTAAATACTTTATTAAGAGTTTGAGTTCATGAAAATTAAAATCACTTTAAAAGATATACACACGAAGGCAAATAATTCTTTTTTAAACAGTTTCTGCACCGTGTAATTCTGTTTGTCTGGGATATCCACATTTGCGGGGAGGGAGAGTGGGGTAAGCTTTGAGGAAAAAACAAAATCTCTTACTACACCCGAAATACACCCAACTTCACCGTCACCAGCAAATCAGACCATACGAGACAGACACTTTATACAACGTGTTCATCGACGCAGAAGCCAAAAGAGTTATTTAATAACCAACCCTTCCATCAAAAGCTCGACGCTGTAAAACAGGTGAGCGCTCTATGTCAGTGGTATTACACCGTTTTGGCTCGCGTACGACTTTGTACCCCCAAAGTTGTTGGAGCATAATGCAAGATATCAAGGGCTGGGAAAGGTGAAATCTTATGAACCCCTTCAAGGGTGGTCCATACATACGATACAAACTTTAATTTGCTAAAGGTGTTGTAATATTTTCTAGCGGAACCGAGATCGTGGAAAGTTCATTTTTCCAGGGGGTTGAGGGCTCACTAAATATTTTACTATACCTTTAGCCACGACCGTCTTGCTTTAACAAATATAATTTTTGATACGTATGTATGGAAGGGTGGGCCCATCAAATTCCGGGGGGGCTCCGGGCCCTTACTCCATCCCTCTTTGTGTGCCTTTGAACGGAACTCTTCTAGAAAAATTAGCTTTCCACGCCCTAGTTATACATTTTCTATAATATATTTATAATTATTTTAAATTTTACGTGCCCCCTAAGATGTATTCGCATACTCCCAAGGGTACGCGCACCCCAGGTTGAAAACCACTGCTCTAAGTGAAGTGTTTCTCTTCGTTCACTACCAGTGTTTAGCAATGCTCTTAAATGCGTTACCATTTTAAAGATTTCCTGGTACGTGCTTCAAATTAGCCTGTATCATTTTAAAACAAATGTATACTAAAATCATTTCATGTGTTCTAATATTTGGAGATTTATCAAGATGAAACTAACCACAATTAACATGGATAGAGGATCAGAAAACATCATTCCCTCTGCTCAGCCCCCACAAACATATATACACACTTTCTTCCTCGTCTCCCAGCCATCTACCCAGGATTGTTTGTTGGATAGAATTGGAGTTAATCTTGTTTCTAGTGTGAATTACCACTGTATTGACACGAATGCTTGTAGAGTTCCTTGAGATTCACGCTCTTAATCCTGTTAGCTTGGATTAGATACAAATTTAATTATAGTTTAGTATGGATATACTACTACCTTTCACATGAGAATTGGAGTGCTAGCCAAAGGTCCCAGGTTTGATTCCCGTGCCCAGGTGACTTTTTCAACTATATTTAAACTATTTAACATATCTTTGATAGTTTAATAGGCTAAAAGCCAGCACATTGACTAAGCGCACTAATAGACAAGCTATAAGCTACTTATGAATTAGCCAATATATTTAAATACTCTTTGTATAATTAGATGTTTTAGTGTTTTAAAAAATCTTGCAATAACTACTTTTTTATCGCCACGTCTCACTAAATGATCGAGCTGTACGCAGTTATAATTATTCCTAATCAGAGTAAGGTTTCTAATAGAAAATCTGATTAGAAAAAGTTTACTAAATAGATACAGTTTTTGTAACTAACACATCTTCCAGCTATACGCTTAAGCTATGATAATTTAAATTAATATAATGAGATAGGGATGAATAATGTCTAATTTATATAAAATACATCCTCATTTGCGTGGAGACAAATAGTAAACCATTTAAGAAAAACCCCTTCTCTACACCCAGCCATGATTTGAACACCAACTTCTCAGTCACAGGCAAATGAATTTGATTGTCCACATGCTCACCGATGTAAATAATAATATGAAGAAAGTCCGACCTCTTAGCTCAGTCGGTAGGGTGTCTGTCCACTGAGCTATGGGTCACAGGTTCGAGTCCCAGTATGATCGAAAGGTTCAGCGTTGGAGAAATAAGGGGGTTTTTCCCCTTTCACATTGATGAATTAACAGCCGGGGGTTGGATGTTGTGTTTGTTCTAGATTTAAGTTAGCTTACATGTCGTGTACTGATATAATCAGTCGGTTCAGAAAGTGCTCGTTAAATAACTTAAATAAATGAAAATAATAATAATATGAGGAGTAAAGTTACATTTAAAAAATATTATATATTACTAGCTATTAAAAAAAAGATCTCACAATTAATAAAAAGAGGGTTTATCAAAAAGTTTTTACACCGATAAATAACTAATACAACATCTATTTTTAATTATCAAAGATTTAATTATAATTTTATACGTAGAAGGAAAAATTAAAAACAATTTTTTTTTAATCTAAAGCTCCTCTCCTCTGAAAACACTTATTAAAAATTCAGAGAAAAATGGGAGCTCCTAAAATATTATTAAAATAAATCATCTCTGTTATTTTATCTAAAAAATTATTAATTTAATTTGAGTAAAACAAATTTTCTTTGATAAACAATAGATTCATTTTATTACATACGCAAAATAAAAAAGCAACTCAAGTTTTAGAAGATTTTTAATATCAAATCATTAAAAAGAAAAACTAAATTTTATGGGAGGACGAGATGTTTATGAATATGTATTATGTACACACACAAAACATACATATTTATGTTGGAAAAAAAAAAGAGAGCCTCTGTAATATGTAAATTTTTTAAACTCTTTTATTATCCAAATAGAAGGATTTTTTTTAAGTTCTTCTCCTTTCTTTGGTTCGATATTATTTTGTGTGTGTGTGTGTGTGTGTGTGTGTGAGAGAGAGAGAGAGAGAGAGAGAGAGAGAGAGAGAGAGAGCAGCGAATTTTTGTCGCGGGGGTCAAGTGATCGATTTGACAGAACTTGGCCAAATGTCACGGTGATATTTGGAACTAGAGAAAGAGCGGAAGTGGAGGATGTATAAGATATTCAGGCAATAGGAATGAATACATTAGAGATTAGAGAGCCAGTGCATTAAAAGGCTATAGATCCAATTCAGAAATATAATGAAAGCGAAGAGAAATAGGTAATTTAAAAATGAAGAACCAACATAAAATGTTTTCAAGCCCGTGTCTTGAGATAAATTGGGTTAGGGGTCATTCAAATATTATGTAAGCACATTTTTGGCCATTTTGGACCATTTGACCCCACTGCAAGCAAATATAATCAACACAACGCCACCCCCTCTTTCTTACGTTATATATGTTGAATTTTTTTGTAACTTGTTAAAATGAATAACTATTGTTTTTTATTAAATGTTGTAGACGAATGTGTGAAAAAGATAAACATTAAGAATTTTAAGATTAAAAGAGCATGTATGACTCTGTGAATGGATGTTATTGAGGCGAAGGGAGTATGCAAGTAAAGGAAAGTGTGAAGAAAGTTAGTGAGGACGGATGAGGAACGAGAGGGGGATTTTTTGAGCTATATGCACAGTTTTTGCCTACGCCGTAAGGAAACGGTGTGATTAGGTAGGTATGTATGTACGTATGTATATACTTATATTTATATATGTTTTATTAACGTAGAAGTGTAAATTAATGGTGTGAAATAATTCACCATAAACATTGTTGTAAAATGAATGTAAATTTATTGCTCGCTATAAACAGGTAAAATTAAAAATGTATAGCATACAATTTTTAAATTTCAATTTAAACTTCAAATGAAATTATAAAAAAGTATTATTAGTGAATACGTGACTTACCATAGCTATAAAAAAAACTCTGAACTACTTTTAACCTGATGGCCAAGGTCCTTTAATCCACTTCTCGATACTTTAAATTCTCTTTAGAGCCGCGTCTAATTACCTGTTTGGGTTATACGCTTATGTAGACTACCAATTACGCTAATGGCTTAGCGACGAGGAAGTGTACCCGCATTTACGTGGAGAGAGTGGGAAACTATTTTAGCAAAAACCACCTTCAGTACACCCGACGGGGGCAGTCTAGGCTATTGCGAGATTAGCGCTTTAGACCATGCGGCCACCGAAGCGGAACTTTAATTATTATGTGTCCATTAGGGGTGGCTGGGTCATAACACCATTCTTTACCGTCTCTCTGTCTTACCCCCCACCATTTCCATTGTCAGCAAAAATATCCCCCCTAAGGTGCTTACGTAATACTTGAACGCCCCCTTAAGGGAGACGACCACAAGTGTTGGGTATCTTGGTTCTATCCCAGTCTGTGTGATATTTATTAAATGATGAGTTGAAATCGTAGTTAAAATTTATGTCAAATATGATGACGATTCTTCAGATAGAATTTTTGGTTTAGTCCCCCCATTCGGGATTTCCGCGCATTTACACTAATGTAGTAAGAATGATAAGGGTATAGCTATAGGGAATGTGCCTGCATTGGCGTCGAGAGGGGTGGGGGAAAGTCAAACAAAACGAGACTAATTCCTTTGTCCGAGTAATCAACGATGTGAATAGGTAAGAGGAGAGCATGATATGAAGGAAGATGTTAGAATGAGTAGCCGGTCTATTTTAAAATACGTTAAGTATGCACATTATATAGTGAACTGTGAATGTATTAATATTTAGCTAATTTAATAATAGCTAATTACCAAAGCATGATATATAAAAATACAAATCACTCGGTAATTTAATGGCAATGTGCAAATGTGAAAACAAAATATATTTATAAACTATACATTACTTCTTTGTGAATGTATTAGGGTTTAGTTGGTTTTTTGGAATATTTCCTTTGTTTATATGAAAATATTGAATAATTAATATCACGATGAAAAAAATAAATGAATTTAAAATATTTTATGTTGAGTGATATTAATATTTTCTAAAGGGCATTGTAAAAGTAATCTAGATCATAAAAATATAAAATATTTCTATTCTAGTCTCTCCTAATTTTAGCATGACATATTTTACTATTAGATTAACAACATATTTTAATACACTAAACTTAAATTATTAGCGCTGACTTTTTTTATTTGAATAACGTTTGGTAAAATTTGAAAAATACTTTATAAATTACTTCTTGTTTTGGAAATGCACGTTAACATCTCGAATAAAGTTGTGATTTTCGAAACAAATAACACCAGCCAATTAGCCTAGTTGCTATAAACATAAAATACCTATTAATGTCACTTCATGAATTTTCAAGTTATTAAAGTTTACGATACTTACTGCTACTAAAATTACAATACATTAAAAAGTACTGTAATAAAAAACACAATAAATAATATTATAAGCAATAAAAATAACTTTACCACAGCATAAAAAAAGCAGAACAAAGTTTAAAATGGATAAAACTTTACTAATGAACTGTTCCAAAGAAAAAAAAAATAACACAACAGCAAATTACTAATACGAAGATAAAAGGAAACAAGACACAAAAAACTAAAGCAAGAACCTCTTTTTCTGTAACTTATTCTCTCAATCCAACACTGTTCGTAATCCCGAAAGATATTATTTGAGAAAGAATGGGGGAAAAAAGGCTGCATTTTATTACGTATATTCAGTGATATATATAAACGAACAGTACAGCAATGGCTCCCAAGCACATATACCAGTAAATCATGAGTCCATACACAGTTTTAATCTCAGGATCGATATAACCGCGATAGTTTTATTTAGACTTCCTTATGCAAGACAAAGCTAACACCACTTTTGTCGGTGCTTTATTTCTCCTTGTGAAGGCTTTAATTGATTTTTTTCTGTGCTCTAAGTTAGTGGTATTCAACCTGGGGTACACGTACCCCTGGAGGTACGTGAAGAGATTTAAGGGGGTACGTAAAATTGTATAGACTATGTCTAATTTACGAGCTAATTTTACTAGGAGGGGTCCGCTAGAAAATGTTAATAAACCAATTAAAGTGTGTATATGTATAATATATGGACACACCTAACGGGGGAGTGTGGGCCCCCCAATCACGTCCCTTTCTACGCCCTAGATAATGTGCATCATAGAGACAATACACTTTTTCCATGCCCATGCTTGCATTATGCACCAACAACAATGGGAGTACGAATTTGAAGAGAAATTATATCTGGGCTACGCGAACAAAAAAGGTTGAATAACATTGCACTAAGTTTTAGTAAATGGAATACCCGCAAAAAAAGGGGGTGGGAGGTTGTAAGAAAGCATGTAAATAAACCATACCATATTGACACGTATTATACCATTTGAAGACCAGGTTACAACATTCATAGTAGATGCAGGCTTAGGTTAATCTGCCCCGCAAAGCTATTGTAGTGTAAGTGTATGTGTATGTGTATGTAAATACAAATTCACATATTTAAGTGGATTATAACTGTCTCTCTCTTTTTAAACAGATTCTAACTTAAAGATTATCAACTGTTTCATCTATGGAGAAAGCAGCTTAAAGGTTGTACGGAGGAAGTGCACTCTCATTAGAGTTTACATAGTATGGTAAAACTACAGCGATGAATCATGTGTAAAGCCAGCCCAGTGCATCAAGCCGGTATTCGAACCTTGCTGTCCGGTTAGCAGTAATCCAGTCTATTGAAAGCTTGACATCCTAGAACACGCGACCATCTGCAGTAGCTGTAATATTTAGGTTATATATAAATTTGATAAAAACAAGATCTTATCGCCAACAGCGAGTTTGACTGCTTACCTGTGATACTTGCACTCGAGTTCGAATCCCGGTCGGGTGCACTAAAGATGGTTTTATTACCGTGAGAGTCTCTTTTATAACGTATTCTATCCAGGTAAATACCGACACATTTCCTCCTTTATTAACCTTACAAACCGTATCCCGTCAGATTGAGCAGTTATAGGCCCTGTGTTCAACTTATCAGTAATAATGGCCGCTTAGGAGCTGCACGTAGACTCAACATCAAGTTCTTATGGTTTGGTATTATGGTGACGGGTATGTTCGGGTTTGAGTCCCAGCTGGATGTATTGAGATTAAAAAAAAAAATGGTTTCCCACTCTCCCTCCATGGGTCCGGGTACTTACTACCTTCCTCGTCTTTACCATATTGGTGTAAATATGCGGGTAGCTTGGATGTGTAGTAAAACTAGGTACATGTTTATATTGACTCGGAAACAGAGCTAAGCTAATCATTCTCCACGTAGTGGAACAAACCCCCACATGTAAATTATTTTGAATACAACCTGAGATCAAGCCAGAAGCCTTCAGCTCAACATTCAAGCCTCAAGGGGTAAGAATGGGTCTGAGGGAATACAGAGTGTGACCAAAATATCCCTCCCCCAACTCCAAGCCACTAAAGACTCCTGAAAAGAAAAATGCTCTTGGCCGAGTTTTGCATAAAGCGGTTCATATTATGTCCGGGCCATTTCTCTTATGGGTGTAAAGCACACGGGAGAAGGGTGTGGGGGGAGGGGTGAATTGAGGG
>CABFWB010001327.1:69383-128472 GCA_902151455.1 Timema bartmani | reverse complement strand
ATGGTAAAATAACCCCCAAAATGCCGAAGGCTAGGAAAATTTCTAAATATTTAACACCTCTAGAAGCTCTCTGAAGTGTATTTTATGGTAACACAGCCCCCTAATTTGTATTTGTATCTTAATTTTAATATTGTTTGAACCATAAATAAAGCCATATATATTTTGTTCATAAAATTTCGCGGGGTGTTTGAACCCCCAAAACCCCTCCCTGGCTACGGCCTTGAGTGTTAGTACCTAGAAATGTACCAAAAGTTTAGCAGGACGAACCCGTGCATACACGCATATTAAATATCTTCGTCAGCACCATCTGGAATCGAGCCGAGGGCCTTTTAGTTGATTTCTATGACTCTTGATTAGGGTTCGCGTGTTCAATATCAATCAGATTTGTAAGATTTTGGTTTATACGCGATGACTTGCCACTTCCGTTTAATTTTGACTTTGTTAGTTATTATAATTCAACCTTATATCTTTGGTTTTGTTTTTGTTTTTAGCACCCCGTCTTACTACCCGTTGGGCTATACGCATACATAGACCACTAATTACGTTAGTGTAGTACGCTAGATATTATGAAGGATGTATTTAAGAGGAAGTGTAGTCATATTTGCGGGGAGGGAGTGGAAAACTATATAGGAAAAAACCCCTCAATACACTAGGATGAGATTCGAACCCAGATATTCCAGTGATCGGCAAGAGTGACGCCTTAAACCATTCAACAACCAAAGCAGGAAGATTATTGTTAAAATCATATTAGAACGTATTTATGTGTTCAAATAAATACATTTGAGGAACTCCCCTGTGATTTCGAGCGCATTACTTAATTTTGCTACCGCGGATCAGGGTTAACCTAAGCACTAATCTACTCTTTTAAATTCACAGCATGAACTCGATCAAGGCACTTGGATGAGTCTTGGACACCGCCGAGACGTCACATGGGGGACAGACGGTGAATATTAGTACAGAACATTACAACCAGGAGGTCCTAGGGCGCTAATAGCCCGTGCATGTTACGCGTCCGAATTAAACATTCATTTAGAACATTACGTTTGGAAGCATACAATTTGTTAAATTTGGTTTAATGAGACAGCAAAAACCATCCTCAAAATAAAAATAAACTGTTTTTGAATATAATTTGTACTATCACGGTCGGTCCGATGTTTCAATGTTAGATTAAATTACGAGTTAGTTTGATTTCTTACCCGCATCAGTGGTGTAATAGTCACTTCCGTGCCACAATAGCCTGCTGATAATGGGGAGATCGGGGTTCAAATACCAGTTGCGTATACTGAGGGTGGTTTTCCTGAATGGCTTCCCACCCTACCCCATTAGAGCAATTATCATACATGCGTATAACCTGAGCAGGTAGTAAGACGTGGTGATAAATAAAACTATTTTTTTCACTCACATTGGTGGGCCTGAATAATGACAATATTTTAAATAAAAATAGATTTTAAACTAAATTTAATTACTCTTAAAAATGATAGAAAATTTACTCCCAGTATTTGAGCCTTCAACTAGAATTATTGTAAATTTATCAGTTAATGAAATCAGAACACTAATATTGAACTAAGTGACTGGGGGCTCAAATATCGGCTGGGTGTACATTGATTGTTTATCCCCGAGGTGGTTTACAATCTCCCTCCGCAAATATGCGGCTACTTTTATTTGATATATTCGAACCTCATTCCTACTCCATTAGTGTAAATATATATAGGTAGTAAGATTCAATGCAAATACAAATCTTTTCTCCGTGACTTACTAGGAAACCATTAAGGAAAAATGATATTTGAACCAAATACCAGGCAAAGCTGCAAGTTAGAGGCGAGTTGATTTGGAGTCAACTCCAAATATTACTTAAGTTGGAAACAAATTTAACTGTATTTTTGAAATTCTGAATTTATCGGACTGAAAACCAATGACGGTCGTTTCATGGCCGCATTATATGTATCCTTGTCTACTCTGTAATACAGCAAGCTTACCTTGCATTATTCCACTATTTGTATTCATAGGGTCATAGTGTGACCTGTCAAGGTTATATTGCTGCCTTTCAAGGTAAACAGAGTGTTCGTATCACATACACATACACATACACATACACATACACATACACATACACATACACATACACATACACATACACATACACATACAGAAGATAATGTTTTTAACAGAGGCTTAAGCTACGACAACTGCTGGTCAACAGCACGCCATTTCCTTCTCCCATAAGAGGGTGACTATACGTGTACCTTGGTTTTCTTACAAACAGGCATATGCACCTTGAAGCTGGAATTTTAATTTTTTTTTTTAGATTTTTTTTACTTTATTAAAAACTTTGTGGGAAGAAATAGAATGAAGCGATTTTTTTCGGTCTGCTTAAAACAAAAAAAAGCGTTTCAACGCCGGGTAATTCTGCTAGTATCTTTTTAGCACCGCGTCTTACTACCCGTTCGGGTTATACGCTTTTCTGGTTAGCTACATATTATCTACACACATGCAATACATACATAATTATATTTGTACAGGTTTATCCTGGTGTACATTCAGTCCAACTGCTAGGGCTGGATCTAAAGTGTAAAGCCCTAGGTTGAGTTGATTTTGTAAATCACGTGATTATATTATTTGTCTGCTACCAAAAAAAGAATTTTTGAAATACCCAAAGTAAAAATGATTATAAATCAGATTTTATTAACATGTTTATAACGAACTGCATTGTTTGTTAGCTACCAAGAAATAATAGTAGCTTTTAAAAAACAATATACCTACCCCGAATGAAGTGTTTACTATTTTAACTGTTTATACTTCATTTAATCCCACCCAATGCACCTTTAAAAAATATTTCCCTGTTTCAACTTAATAATATACACATTCATAATTCATGAAATAAAGTAGGAAAGTGCTTCAGGGGGAGGGGACGCCATTACTTTTCAATTATTTTATTGAATCAAAAAAACCACTTGAGCTCATTACCAGGCAAGAGATGAAAGAGAGAGATTCCAAAAACTCTTCTTCGCACCAAGCAACATTTTAATGATCAAAGGAAAGCGCAGAGATTGCCGCCACAAAGTAAGATGAGGGTTTGAGAGAGGGTGGATAAGGGTGGATAAGGGTGGAGTGAAGGGGGTGAGTTTCTAAAGTTTCTTAGCTTGCCTGTGTGCTTGAGACCATACGTTTTAACAAATAACTTGAAATATCATATATGTTTATAGAATTTGTTAAACGGATGTAACCCGCCTCGGTGGCGTAGTTGGCTGACGCGCTAGTCGTGTTAAGCTCGACTGCCGAGGACGGGGAGATCGAGGTTCGAATCTCGGTCGGGTGAACTGGGGGTGGTTTTCCCTAAATGGTTTTCCTCTCTCCCTCCACACAAATGCGGGTTCACTGCCTCTAAATTCAACCCTCCCAATTCCTAATTTATTAGCGTAATTAGTACTTAAGCGTATAACCCGAACGGGTAGTAAGACGCGGTGCTAAATAAAAAAATAAACGGATATAGTCTTTAACGAATTAATGAATATCAACTCTTAGTACCTGAGCGCTCCCTCCCCTCAACACAACAGCTCGGCGATGAGTAGTTTTACTACTGTTATGCTATTTGTTGACCCCCTCCTGATATTTACCCTCTTCTTCCTAAGCATACACACAACACATTCCATGCATTGTTTGCCTCTCCATATAAGTTATTTAATATAGTATTATCACCATAGAAACAGCCGTTCAAAAAGTTTTAAAATATTAGTGCGCGTGTGCGGGACGGCACCCATTAGTGCGCGTGTGTTGTATAGTCCCTCCACCTTCCCTTCTACACATTATTTGTTTCCGATACATGACTTTCTACCCTTTTACAAAGGGCATAGCGTTTATTAGACCAAAGTTTTTATAGCATGGTTTCACGAAATGTACTTGTCGGAATAGTATAAATGTTGATTTTTCGTTATTTTTTAAGATCCGGCGATAAACACGCTCGCATTACCACTGACGTGACACGACAGATAAATAACAACAATACAAAGTGTGCCAGCCAATGAGAGACCAGGTGACGCTATCTAAAAAGCCATGAATTCCTGTCATTGAGAGGCCGCATAGAATCTTGCTCTGCGATTAAGTTGCTTATGGATTATCGTTATCTAAATGGAGCACATTTGTCAACTTAGGTAAGAGAGTAAAACTGAGAAAAACTTTAATAGATTTTGATAAAACTTGAAAGAGATTTATTTGTGTGTGTTTTTGTAAGAACCGATTTGAAACATACAAAATATACCAGCAATCGGTGGCTAAGAAGAATAAGGCGTCAGTCTCGTGTTTCCTGGTTCGCTGCTGATGGAGAGGTCGAGTTTCTCATCCCAGCTGGTTGTATCGATTTGGCTTACTCTAATTGGTTCCCCACATTTTCTCCTAAAAAATGTGGGTAAAGTTTTCCTAAATTCTATATTCCTCCTTATCCCACACATGTAAGTATGGGTCTATGCAGATAGCACGAATAGGTAGTAAGACGCGATGCACAAAAATATAATTTGACTTATAAATTTGTTTGGTAGCTCGTTAAAAACTCTAGATTCTTGTTTTTTAGTGGAATAATATACAACACCATCACCCATGTCTGGTCTAATGGGCCTAGAACATGTGGAAGGGGGTGAAGGATCGTATGAAGCCGAACTAACATTCACCTCACACCCAACTATGCCACTTTTGGTACTAGATCATAAAGTTCCGTTTTAAAATATTACCCGATATCCAACGAAGTTTGTTAGTATATTTCTAGTGGAGTATTCGATTTGGAAAAAAGATGCATTGTCATCAAATACTTTTAATTTTTTTCTAATATAGATCATCACTGTCACACCCCATCCTCCGTATAGATGTTCAGCTTTAGAAATGACTGTCACAGAGTTCTCCGACCTCTGACCAGAACAAAAATATATCTAAAACTTCAAACTTTTCAATGCATAAATTATAGCCGTGATCTCGTGTGTTTGAAGGGTTTCAGTCTGTGTATCACGCAATTGCTCCAAAGCATCAGTCCCTTTGTCTATTTGACTCAAAATAGCATTTTCTGCAGCTGTTTTAGAGCTTCATCTTGTATCAGAATGAGCCTTCATAGTAAACTCAACAACATATTTCAATACACTCCATCGGTGAGTAGAACAGAAAAATATGCAAATATATTTTCTACAGTATCAAAAAATGTTACTGCTGAGACATTTAAGCAGAATTAACACCAACCAAACTTAAAAGCTTGATTATTATATGGAACAAACAAACAGTGCCAATGGGTTCAGGTCCGAAATTCGCTGTTGGGCACCAGAATGAATACCAGACATTATTGCTGTAATGGCCTAGTGCGCCAATGCTCTTATCATTGAGCTACCCCGGATTAGTTTCGTTATCAAGATTATTCCTAGGATCTCTTGTTTTCACTTTTTAGTTCTTTAATTAATGATATCGCTGAAAGAACGTTTCTAGGAGTTTTCGCTTTATTCATTTGCAGCCCCTTTGCCGCAAGGGGCGACGAAATCCATCCCCCCACGCCCCCAGCTACACCCCTGGGTACGGTACACAACCAATAAATACATCATTAGACCCACCCAGAATTTAGCCAGTGTTAGCTAACTTGTGTCCAACCACGGAGACGGGCTTCATTGTACTCACATTTTCAGGGGTGCAGAGTGGTAAAACATTTAAGAATAAACAGCCTTAATACACCTGGCAAGGACTCGAACCCCCACTTTTCTATCACTTGAAAATAAGAAAAGATGAGCTTTACGTCATAGTGTGAGTGAATACCAGTCTGGGTTTTTAACTTGTCAATACATCTCTTAGAAATGGCCAGTGTGTGTGTACATAACAAAAAACAAGAAACTCGTCGGCTACTCTATTTAATGACACTAACACAACTGAGCTATCAAGGGGAATATATAATTACTAGAACCAACCAAAAGTTTACAATCCTCGGAGAAAATTTAAGATCGTCCTACCGCTCCCTTCTTACCCAAGAACAATCCTCCAGATGAAGAACATTCCCAACTTGTTTGCCCAACACTTAAAGTTGGTAAAGGGGAAACTGGAAACCTTACTCAGGATTTACAAGTATCACTCATACCAACCTCAATGAGCGCCTTTACTAAGCACACACAGCACAATTTAACGCACTATACAATTGAGATTAGGTTTGCCACACTGCTAACCAAACCCTCCCTCTACCCTCCCCACCCTTCTTACCGCAGACTGATTCAACCACCACTTTGGTGGTAAAATGGGGCTAGAACAGCGTGTTTTGCACCGGTGGGGAGGGTAGATTAATGCTCCACTTGGGCAAAGCTACCTTAATCGGGAGGGTTGAGAAGTTCTCCAGTGCATTAACTCCAACTATAAACCAACTCAGTTCATCGAAGAAGCCCTGGAAGCTTTATTGTAAGCGCTAACACTTCCCGGAAAAGAAAAATAGCGAGAATATTTCTCTCTCTACTCCTTGATTTTCTTACGAACGGACAGTTGGAAAACCTTTTATAAAATACAGGCCTATTGATAATTTTTTGTCATGTACACCGAGTCTTACCCGGACCACCCGCATATTTACTCTTATGGGGTAAGGATGGGAAAGATAGCACTTTAAATGAAATGTTCTTTAATTTCCGAGGAAGGAAAATGAAAAACTTTTTAGGAAATATCACCCCCAGTCCACCTAAACGGGATATGAACCATTACTACCCCTCACCGGTAAACCATATCAGAGTAGGAGTCCAAGTCTTTTCAAATATTAAATTATGCTCCTTACTTTAAATTAATATTTTTAGAATGTTTTCTAAAATATTATACCAGACCAGGTTGATTAAATTTCTCAGATATAAATAGACCTATTCTTAATACCTGTAGTAATATATTTAATATATTTTAAATATTGTATTATTTTCAATAAAAGGGCCATTAATGACCTTTTCTAAGAGATAAGGATGATGAGGATAGAAGGGGGGAATCAATCCTAAACCCAAATGCAAAATATAAACAAGTAAAACGTATTTGTATCATTTTAAATAAAGAATAATAGTTATTAATATATTGGTGTGAATTATAAAATTTGAATTTGTATCAATTGTCAATCCCACGCCGGTAGTCACGTGATTTAAGGCGTCAGGCTCACCGCTGATGGGAAGTAAAGTAATTCGAATTTATGCTACGTACACTAGGGGTGATTTTCGTAATTTCTCCCCAAGTTAAAGCCTGCAAACGTTCTCTAAGATCTACTCTCCTCATGCCTAACCCTTAAATTTAACAATTAATAACATTGCTTTATATCTTTTTATTAAATTTAAAAATTAAAAGGTAAAATTATATTTTCTTTTAATTATCAAGAGAGGCACAGAATTGATTTATAACCCAACACTATTAAGAAACAATGAGCACAACAGATAAAAGGACAAAATTAAAAATTAATTATAAGGCAGAGGATGAAAAAAATGGTGATAAAAACTAGACTAGGTAAAGTTAAATTAAGCCAAACAAAAAAAAAAGTTATAAAAATTAAGGAAGTCAAAACAATAATATCAATTGTAGTTAGAAAAAGAAATACAAGAACAAACAAGCGAACAAAATGAAAAAAAGAAAATATAAAATACTTTTTAAAAATCCAATTAATATCAGAAACAATCTACGTCATGCATTATTCCTCAGTCTTTCTCGACATATAATTTTTATTTTCGTAATCAAACGATATGTAAAATGTCACGCACATCATAATTGGATTTTTTTGGGTATAGTTTACCAGTGTGGAATCCATAGAAACGGGGGGGTAAACAGAATATTGGTGAACAAGGCAATTCAACACATATACACGCACAAATTTTTTTTCCCTATGTTGAATGGATTTTCTAGCTCGATGTAATTTTTTTTTCGCACATATATATGTACACATAGTATTTTATGGGAGGGGGAAGTATGAATTGTCTAAACCATTCAAATAGCTTTTTTACAACGCGCCTTTATAATCTTGCCTCCCGATCCCACCCCCTACCTCATTTTTTTTCATTTCTATTCGATTCCCATTGAATATTTTGGGTACATTATTAATTGGTATAGCCCAGGTATTGTCCCAAATGCAACACAACAATGGACCTCAGACAAAAGCTGCAGTATACATTTTAGGGGAATGAGTCTGATGTCTACTTTATACATTATATACGTCTAAATGTACATAAACACTATATACACGTTGTTTACTTTTAATCTGCCACCCTGTCCTGACCTCAACCCAATTGGCTTGCCCACCCCGACCCTATATCCCAAATAACCCTTCATATGAAACAACCCTTCAATACCCTGCATACAATAAAAAAAACACATGCATATTGAAAAAAAAAGTTAATTAAAAACATAAAATAAATCACTCCAATTCGTGTACAAAAAAAGGCTAGCGAGAAGAGTTAAGTTTGACAACCAACCGATAGAAAAATATATATAATGATTAACTATTTTGTATAAAGTTTGGGAGCTTTGAAAGATTTGTATTGTAGAGATGGCACCATTTCTGGTGAAGACAACCATTTATATTGTCTTTCCATCCAGAACCACTCCATTTAGAATACCATCCAGACACCTGATACCATCTAAAAGCACACAATCTGGAATATAGTGGGACACGATTATTTAACTATGTGGTTCTTCATACCCATTAGACGAATGCTGGTGCAGTGCCTACCAACATATTTTACTTATTCTCTAATGAAGTTAGATAAAGACTCTTATATCCACTGCAAGCCGTAGAAAGTACACATAAATAAACAATCATTTAGTGATCAAATGACCCGCTTCGATGACCGCGTGGTCTAACGCGCAACTCTAGCAGTAGACTAGACTCCCGAAGACGGAGAGATCGAGGTTCGAATATAGGTCGGATTTACTGAAGGTGATTTTTCCAAAATGGTTTTCCACTCTCCCTCCACGCAAATGCGGACACACTTCCTCTAAATATATCCTTTTCTAATGTTTAAAACTATTAGCGTAATTAGTAAATAAGCGTATAAACCGAACGGGTAGTAAGACGCGGTGCTATATAAAAAGAAGTAATTGAATATTTTATAATAATGACTGAATGTTTATTGCATTTTTGTTAAGACTTTCCTCTAAGCTTGCCGCCAATCTTGGTAAGTAAGAGCCCTATCGTTACTCAGTTTTAGCTTGGAATGTACCGTGAAATGTCAGTGAGTAAATGAAACACTCCCTCCAGGGTAAGGCATTTACCGATAAAAGGTCAAAGATGTTGCCATTTGAAAAATAAAAAAGAACACAGGAAAGTAGGTGTTTGGTATAAAATTAATAATATATTTTAGTGTAAATTAATGTAAAGTGGCATTAGAGCAAGTTTGGCGTTTATCATTTGTTTATATATTACACAAGAGCCGAGGGAAAATATTGATTTATTGTCTTTATTTTGCAGCAATTTGGTGAAGTTAAGGCTAGTTTGCCTTGTCTTACACTTAACCAATTAAACTAAACACGCTTATAATAACAATAGTGAATATAAAATGACTGTCTAAAATTTTAAATATAATCGTTAGATTACCTCTATCCATTCTTCCATTCATTCCTTCATTCATACAATTACCCCAGCATTTACTTATAAACAGTTTTATTTGAAATGCTTACAAGAGAATGAAGAGCTAGATTCTCTTAGAAATAATATTCCGTTTGACTAAATATGAATTTAGAGAATGTATAGTTGAACATACAAAACACTAATAGTTTTCGTAGCAATTTAAGTTAACATTTAATACACGTGCAGACGACTTTGAGCGCTTTTCCTAACTTAATCATGGGACAAACACATCAACCATAGCCCAGAACGTTTACCAAATCCATCTTTGCTGGCCCTTATCTGCAGTCCAACGCGGGATCTTTGCAACCGTTATACACAAACCAAGTTTAGGGATGTATTTTTTTGACTTCTATGTAACGGGACTTTTCTTAATTAGCTGATTATACCATCATAAGACTTACAAACTTGGTTAACTTTAAAAAAGACAAAACAAACTTCCCCCCAACCGTTAGGCCTAATTCATCACTGTAAAAGAAGCCCCAAACTCACCGGGAATTGAACCCGGGACTCTTAGCTATGTGGGAAGACGCTTAATCAAAATTTCAAAGGTGTAGAGTGTGTGTGTGTGTGTGTGTGTGTGTGTGTGTACAAGAGTCTATTGACATTTTCCAATAAGTTTCATGGAGTGAGTAGGAAGGTTGAATTTTAAACTAAATGCACAAGCATTTTCTTAGCGTGAGGGTGGTAAAACACCAAGAAAAAAGCATCCTCAAGACACTGGCAGACCAGACCAGACGATATTTACGTTTAGTCAACGTGCAGACCGATGTGTAGAACAAGATTAGCGCTTTTTCGCTATTGGGCTCCTGAAGAGTTGATATTCATCCTTCTTGTAACTCTCTCAAATGACACTTCACCCTCTAGGTATGGTCTCATACTCAAAATATTAAAAGACTTTGGTTTTAAGCCCAGTACAGGACTGTTACATTTTTAACGGCCATTGCACATTCCATAGAATATACCAATCTTTGTGTTCACCCAATGACCATCGCAATAGCAAATGAACACGTACATCTACAATACCATTTAGAGTTAATATCATTTGTTAATTATGTGACTGTGCTTTTATCACCTACCCGACCACTAAACGTCAGTATTATAGAATCTGGTTCATCGGTTGTGGGGAGATTGAGGATCGAACCCCGAAAAATGTACAAAGTTGTATTATACATATATAACGTTTCCTCTCGCTTTCTTTACGCAAATGCGGGTAAATATCCTCTAAATTTTATCTTATTATCCTTTTACCCATGGTTTAAATATTTAGATAGCCCGAATGGCTATCAAAACGCGTTAAAGTAATTGATTTTAATACTCAGATGTGCAGATAAAAAAACTGTTAATGTATGTAGATCACACATTATCCACTTTTAATTAAAGTAGATGTACGGATAAAAAACAAAGTTTTACTTTTACTATTTGAAATCACATTTGAAACCATATTACGGGTACAGGGGAAACAGTGGGAGATACCAATTTAACCTCAAAGTGAATTAGCGCTGCCATCTCTTAGACCATTTATTATCTTTCTGATGAACTTTAGATTATGGTTAAAAGAGGTCTTAAGGCCGATTCAAACAGAAAGCTAAGCTATGCTATTCTATGGTGTGCGATGTTATGCTAAGGTTTGTCAGTTTGATTTCCCATTTATTGCTAAGCTAAGTTAAGCTATGGTTCCTCTTTACCCTCATGAATTCAATGCAGTTTATTTCTGGTCTGCTCCAGTGAAGTTAAGTTATGGCACTCTCCAAAATATCTTTCTGGTTTGTTATAGTGAAGTTTAGTTATTATGGCGTTCTTCAAAATATCTTGTTTGAGGTCAGATGATAGTACTGAGGAAGAGAAGATGCTGCTGTTAGAAGTTGTTTTGGAAGATGAAGAGAATTTAGGAGGTGGGGGTTTGACTTGTTCAATTAACAATTTCATTTTAATATAAAAACATTTATTAAACATAAAACCTAAATAGAATATTACTTAAATATACGTGAAAAAAAACGAAAACAATATTTCAACACTTCTTTGGTTATTTTCAACCATCCAGCACCGTTTTTGTTTAACATGTAACCCAAGTAGCTTTATGCGCATGCAAAAATTCAGATGGTTCAAGATGAGAGATGGGAAAATTGCCCGGGAAGAAATCGGAAAAAACACAACGCAGCCTAGCAAGGCATAGCTTAGCTTAGCTTTCAGTGTGAATCGGCCTTGATTCATATTAACTGTAACTTAATTTTTTTAAAAGTATTTGCTTAGGTCCTCACGGGGTTTGAGATAAAACAAAAGTCGTCCTGGAATTACTGTGTAATGTGACTTTCCCCCTATATTCCTTACACACATGGCCGGTTTTTGGTGCTCGTAGGCCCTATGCACTTTTACTACAAAGTTTGATACAAAAGGGGTAAGGTTTATTTAATTTTAACCCTATAACTGGGATTAATGTCAATTAAAACGACTCAATTTCAACAACTTTAAGTGATGAACCACCTCAAATAACGGAATCAGCTTTTCCTTCTATACTCCTTACTTTCTAGAACGAGCAAGCTTGAATTACGGAATAAAGTATACCTGTCAGCTGGTCCACACGAATTGCGGGACAACCTGAAATCCCATTCAACTCCTAACCTAAACTAACTTAACCTAACCTAACCTAACCTCCATGTTCCATTTTGAACAAAGTCATTATAAATTTAATTTTTAATCCGCAGTTCGTATAAGGGCATTATCAATCTCAGATGAGTTGTTCCGCAATTAGTGTGCACCCAAATTAGTTGTCCCATAATTCGTGTGCACCGTCTAGAACAGCCTCTAGATTTCGTATCCACATTTAATTGAAACACCGAGAGATGATCACACGCATTTTTATTTTGTTAGTCACTAAACAATTAAGAAAGCGATGAGAGTATTAATGGTTCAAAACTGCTGTGTATGTTTACGTAAAAAAAAAACTCCATGGTGTGATTCCGCAAGCGAGAAATACCGAATGAATGTCCGCCGATGTTAGCGATGATAGTGCCAACATTTGAAGATATAGGGGGTCATTTGGTCAGCACAACGAGCCCTACGGCCGTTAATATCAGTTTTATAGTCCGGATCTGCTACTTCTTTGTTCAAGTAACTCATTTTTCCTCACGAGGTTGAGTTTGACCCCGTTCAAGATCAAATGCTTCACAGATAAAGTAGTAAGTAGTAAATGGTTAGTAAGTTTTTCACATTTTAACGCCTCTTAAATAAACACTAGTGAGATAAATTTTCATATTTTGTTTCTATAATTCACGGTGTTGATTGAGCTTGACCTAACCTAGAATGTTGTGTGTATTTAAGAGAAAACACAAAACTGGTTATCTCAAAAAGGAAAAATAAATGATTGAAGTAAAATTTAAATATCATTGCTGAGATATATCAATGTTCCACAGCAGTCAAGTAGTATAATTTGTCAGTCATAAGATGAGAAGGCTTTGTTGACGAGTTTGTGGTGTTTTCTGCGGTGTATGGGACACAACATAATTATGTAGCAGAAATTCCTAATTTCAAACGAAGTTTAAACTTTTTACAAGTTTTCCAAATGTGTATATTGCTTTGAGGATTTATCTTTAGATAGTTGGATCTAAAGCAGGAAATATATAATTTTCATACTTAAGTAAATCAATAATTGTATGCGATCAACTATGAGCCAAGATCACCTATTTTTGGCTCTTATGTGCATTGAGAGCGATATTACTTGTGATATGAACTTTGAGGGCGTTACCAAAGACTTTGCTACAAAGACCCAACTAAAGAAACTTTCATAAGAATTTTTATAGTAGCCTAGTTTGTGGAATTTTTTAAAAATAAAATGTTAATAAATACTTATTCTTTCTGTCTCAAAATATTTTTCCTTATTTTTAAAGAAGATTTTCTAGTTTATTTATTAAATCAATCCTACCTCAGTAGGCCCTAAACAATTCGTAGGCTGCAGGAACTTTTCCTGCGCTCTCTAATGTACCCTTCATGGGTTAACGTATTCGCTCTTCCCGTGTCTATATCCAAATATACTGTGCAAAATATACCGCAACTAAAAACAATTCTCATACCTTAATGTTTGTGTCTTCAGGTTAAGTAGGTCTACCTCACATTTTAAAGTGTATCCTTTCATATAAATATAAAACTTTCCAAAATATAAATAAAACAACGCTGTCAAATCAGATTAGAAATAATGCCATTGCACATTTTAACGATGTTATTAGTATTTAGGCAAATGTATTGTTTTATGTTTGTAATACCTGTGCTTTATTACGATGCACAATACTATATGTAAATGTGTTAGGTGTAATCAAAATTATTAAAGTCGTTTTAGAACAAATATATTAATTATTTAGGTGTGCTGCGTTTAGGTACAGCATTCTTAATTTGTATGTAGATCTACGCATATACACCTAGTACTTATATAGGATGAACATATTCTAAAATATTGATTTAAAACTAAATCGGCCGAAACGTTTAGGTTCCGCAGAATTTTAGACAAGCCGACAGGCATTACAATATTATTTTCAGAATCAGGGTTAAATAAAAAGAACGGTTTCGCCAAAATTTCAAAATCAATTTTTTCAGCATCACTACACTATCTTTATAATTCGTATAAATACAGAAAAAAGAAATAATAGGACAGGTATGCTTAAGAAAATTTGCTAAATAAAGAAAGATGTAAAAAAAGTTTAAAAAAAAAGCAAATATAAATTTATCTCATACGTTTATACGAGCTCATTTCGTAAAGGAAAATAAAATTACTTATTTACAGAGCTAATTTTTTAAAAGACAAAAGAAAACATTTATATTTCATGAAATGCTTTCAGTACACATTTGTTTTAAAATGCTAAGCAGGCTAATTTGAAGCACGTACCACGAAATACGAAACGGAATCATTAAAATGGTAACGTATTTGAGAGCAATGTTAAACACTGGCAGTGAACTTAAGAGAAACACTTCACCTAGAGTGCTCACCTGTTTTACAGCGTCTAGCTCTCGACGGAACGGTTAATTATTAAATAACGTGGGCGCGCATGCGCAAACAGAGAGAGACACACGCCACAATGTGATATATAGGGTGGACACGAGTGCGGTACACCAACTTTGGTTGGCAACACTGTATCCACCTAGTAGTGTCTCTGACATACGACAGATGCCACTGTCCTTACACACGCAATGCCCCGTTTACACGATTGATGTCTTTGTAGTTTGTACCTAACGACGCTGTCTACTTGGAGATCTCAAAGCTATTTTGCGAAGTCCTGTGAAGCCTTTTGTTACCCTGCTGATAACACCTTCCCTCTTACTCTGACGAGTTTACACACCCACTATACTATTTGCACCTTGAAAACATTGATTTTCCTTTTATATTTAAATCTTTATTCTTTAATATTCTAGATAGACAAATGCTTCCACGGATTTTTTCAACCTACAACCTGAAATGAAGATTCCTACAGGCCATTTTCATTAATAGCTTAAGTTTTTTTACAGTAAATGCGTTCACAAAAAACTACTTAAAGATAAAAATAATAATTTAGTGACACCGTAAGAATATTTATAGTATTACTAAAGAATTTGTGGTTCTTGTTTTGTTATGTCTTTGAAACTCACTTAGTGACACGTAAATTCATTAATATGGCAAATCCTACTTTGACCTGTCATGACGTCACAGATTGGCAACGTTCTTAATCCAGAAGAGAAGCTTGTACTGGAATAATGATGGAATCTATCAAGATGTAACCAGCGCGTTTGTTTTGGTTTTAGTACCTTGTCTTACTACCCGTTCGGGCTATACGCACGATAATTATCTACGAAATATGCGATAAGCAATGATGCGGTTATTATTTTCAACTTTGTTATACACAATACTAGCATGATTTATCCGGCTTTGCCCGGGAGAATAGTTCATGTAAAAATAGTAAAGGGGTTAAAAAGAATAATAAAAATGTAGGGATTAAAATAGTAAAAGAATTAAAAAAGGGTAAGTAACTAGGGTATGGAGTGTAAAAGTTATTATTATTATTAGCACCGCATCTTAATACCCGTTCGGGTTATACGCACTTACGCTAATGTGCAATGGTAGGGTGATTGTGAGATGAAATGAAGTACCTACAGTTTAACGTGGAATCCGAACCACGGTAGAGGTCTGGCATTCCTCACATTCACAAGTTGTGATTAATACACATCTTGTCAGAGGTGAAGGAAGGGTTTGGCAATCAGATAAATCCGTGCCGGGACCGAGGATTGAACCCCGGACCCTCAGCACAAAAGTCTGACACCTTACCCCTAGACCACCAGGTCACCTATTGTAAAAGTTATTAAAAGGGTAAAAATAGCAAAAAAAGGAAGAAATAGTAAAAATAGGTACAAATTAAAAAAGTGTGAAAATAAAATATAATACATTTTTTAACTTCTTTTACCATTTCTAAGCTACCCCATTTACCCTGTTTACCCTTTTTTTTTTTTTAACTATTAGCCCTTATTAAACATCTATAATATACCCTTTTTGGTATTTTTACCCCTTTGGCCCCTTTCAACCTATTTTCACTTTTGTCACTTTTTACCCCATATCAATTTTATTTTTTTAAACACCTTTTTCCATGAAGTACCCGGCTTAGACAGGGAGAAATACTATAGAGTAAAAAGGTTAAAAAAAAAGCCTAAAAGGGGTAAAATTAATTTTTTTTTAAAAGGGTAAGTAATAAGGTAAAAAGGATTAAAAGGGTAGCAAGGAAAAAGGAATAAATATTAAAAAGGGCAGAAAGTAAATATAATAAAAAGGGTATAAAAGTTAAAAGGGGTAAAATCCACACAGGAAAGTAGTGTTCTATAATAGCTGTCTCCATTTCACGAAGCTTAATTTTGAAATTCGATATTTGTTCTGACACCATTCAGTTATCCGGGAATGTCGATTGACTCACATGTCGAACTTCTAGTCTACATCACAATAAAAAAGCGTTTTATATTAATTTTAGGAATCTTGAGGAAGCCCTCTTTCCCATTTACTAACCCACTTAATTTTAAATTTAACTATCAGACCTTCATGGTCAATTGGGATGGTTCTGGTTCTTATATCCACCTCACAAATTTCAATCTTCTACCATAGTGAAAAAGTAATTTATTATTTTAGCTTTGAGAATTTAAAAAAACACTATTTCACCAGACCCATCTATAAATAGTAGATATTTAATTTATTATGATATTGGAGTAATTCCTCTAGATTCATGGAAAATTTGATCTGCCTCGCCTAAAAAGTGTTGGTTTTTTTGCCTTTTTTTTTTTACCTGACCCTTCTTTCTCCTCGACCCTGTTTTCCTCTATTTAAAATCTTAGGATTTTATGGTTATTTGGAGTATCTTTTACACCTTCTTGCAGATTTTAAATTTTATTCCACACGGAAAAGAAGATGTTTCTAATAGTTTTTGAAGTTTTAAACCCCTTACCTCCTTTCCATTTAAATAACTCTTACTTAGAAATTTTGAATTTTAAGATGAATTAGGTTAGTTAGCGTGCCTGCCAAATTTAAATTTTCTACTACACTTAAAAGTTTTATTTTTAAGTTATTTCTTCATTCCCTCCTCCTCCTACACCACTCCGTTTCCTGGAAGATATTTGCTTAGTATTAATTTTTGAAGTTATGAATCCCACAACAACTTTTCTCCCATTTTATCTTAGAAATCTAAAATTTTAGATTAATTGGGTTATATGAAGCTGTTTCTCTACCTCTATGCTGGATTAAATTTTCTATCTCAGCTAAAAAGTTGTTTTAATCTTATAAAACCCTCCATTTCTTTGAACCCCCTTTTGAAATTTCCCTGTTTTAAATTTCTGGCTATATGGGGCAATCCCGCTACCTTCCTCCCAAGCAAAATTTCAAGTTTACAGACCCAGGGTCCAAGGAAATATGGTGATGAGTGAGTCACTGAGTCACACACTTTCTGACCCTCTCCACCCTCTTAAGTAATTAAATTTGAAAAGCCCTAAAAAAAAAAAGTCTAGTCCAAATTTTGGAATAAATCCTAATTTTAACTTTCAAGGTTCTATGTACACTGGTTCAAAAGATACATAAGTGAATTTCAAAAACTTTAAACCTCATTTTTCCTCTCCCCATACTTTTAAGGGATGAAATGTATAAAACCCTAAAAACGATCTAGCCCAATTCTAGAAAGGAACCTTAATTTTAAACTTCAAAGGCTCTGGTTTCTTTGGTCGAAAAGATACATAGGAAAATTTAGAAAACTTTCGACCCCCCTTTTCATCCCTCGGGGGACAAATTTAGCAAAATTCCATCTTATCTCTTCCCTAGGGCTTTAAAGGAACCTTTATGCCAAATTTCAAGTTTGCAGGTTCAGGGATTGGGAAGGTACGGTGATGAATGAATGCGTGTGTTTGCCTTTATATATAAATAGATATTGTAAATAAATTTGCTATTTTTGTACATATATATATATAGGCAGGCCCACTCACCCACTTTGTTTAGCAAAGTTATTTTCACAAAATTGAACCCGAACCCAAAAAAGTGAATTTTACAATTGTCTGTCAGTCTGTCCCTCGTCACTGATTCAAAATGGGTTGTTGGATTTTGTTCAAATTTGATAGGTATGTTTTATAGAGCTATACTACAAAGTTGTTGTTTTTCTTACCTTAGTATTTCAATTAAGGTTAGTTCACTGATTAGTGATTTCTTTTGAATTACAAATTTAAAAAAAATGGCTTTAATAATTTTATTTAAAATGCATATCTACGATTTTTATGACGTGACAAATAGCACTGTATAGTTGGTTTTCGGGTAAAATTTCGTTGGAGGGAAGTTTACTGATGGGAAATTTATAAACAAATTCAAAATATTTAAAAAATAGCTCTAACGACTTTCTCAAAATCTATATCTGGTGATTGAGTAGTATAAAAAATAACAATGTATAATTATTTTGGGGGTGAATAATAATTTATAGGTAGTTTAATGATGACTGATTTTTCAAAAATTTTAAATAATTTAAAAATGGATCTAGTGATTTAGTTTAAAATGGATATCTAGTAAGCAGTTTATCTGCCCAATAACATTCTATACTTTATTTTGGTATACCTAGTAGTTTACTAAAGATTCATTATTTAAAATTTTTAATATTTTTGAAAATATCTAAACTGATTTTGTTCAAAATATATATCAGGTGACTACTTTATATAATAATGAAAATTTGTCTTTATTTTTCTAAAATAAATGAACGTAAAGGTAGTTTACTTAAGACAAGTTGTAGAAAATAAGAAATTTTCTGAAATTTTCTAAGCTCTAAATTGGTATATGGGAATAGTTTTTCGTGATAAACAAGAATATGCTTTGATTTCTACAAATTACAGATAATAATTTTAGGGTGATTTAAAAATAATTTATTTTTGAAAATTTTAAATTAGTTAAAAATATTAGAACAAATTGGCTTAAAGTTTGTAAATAGAGTTTTTATTGCGACTAACAAAATTATGTGTTTGTTTATGAGTAACACTTATTTAGGAGTAGTTTAATGAGAACCTAGTTTTGAAAATTTTCTTCCAAGCTATATTAAATGTTATAAGAAAATTAGTGTGATTGTGCTGTACCAGTTATTTTAAAATTTAATATCTTTATTTATAATGAATTTAATTAAAACCCCTCCCCTACACAATTTATATCCAAAACAAAGATATTTTGTTCTAATTTAGTGTAGACAAGGAAATCGCTGTTCAAGTCTATTCAGCGCGTGAGTTTACTTCAGTAACGTTGATAACTATTATCTGCGCTACTACCAAATTACGCACTAGTTTATATGACAGTACTTATTTTTCTACCAGGTTATGTAATAGTTGATCATTCACACGGTAATGGTTGACTTATAATATATTAAATACGGAATTAAGTACTTCATATCGGTCGTGTGTACGGGCCATAAGACCCGTCCAATGCTAAGCATAGTTAAATTTGATAACATTCGCCTCCCCCCTTCCCCTGGCTAAATGATTTACAGTGGTTGACCATAAGTCTGAGAGATCCTGGTTCGATTCCAAAAGATGTTAACGAAGGTAAAGTAAAATTTTCATAGGAAGCCAGTTATTTTTAAATTGGAAATTCATGCTGCCACAATGTCGGAGATAAAAATATTACTTTTGTATTTACATACTTATTTCGTTTAATTAATCATAAAAATAGAAATTATATAGTAACCCTTAATAAAGTATTGTTGGAAGCTTTTCATAATATTTATATGCACTTTATAATTAATACGTCAATTTAAGACAGTTTTCTACATTGTCAAATTTGAGTGACTTTCAATCAATGGTGGTTTGAAGTGGGCTTCCTATAAAATTCAGGGTTAATTTATTATTTGTGTATGGATTCGTCCCACTACTCAAATAGTACATAATTAGGCGATAGTTTTGGTTAAATAGGGCTAGGCGTACTGTTCCAAATTCAGTTTCAAGTTTTTCCTCTCGTCTTTAAAATATGTACTATAAATAAACCTATTCCAATTAAAATTAAAAAAAAATTTCATACCATTTTTAAACTTTCCCTTTTTGTAATAGTGACCAAACATTTTAAAATTAATTTGAGACTACTATATTTTATTTATACGAAAAGACGACTATTTCTATTACTAATAAATTATCTCCAAGATTCCACATCAACCTTGTGGTCGCAATCGTCTTTAGAAAGAAAGATTACAGCTCGGGTAACTTTGCCTGGATTTACATCGGTGAGTGAATATATATATATAGCAGCATAGCAGCCAAGTCACGTTCATCGTCCAAATGGTGACGTGTGACGTCACATCCGGAAATAATAATTTTAGTAGAGTGGCAGTCAAGTACTTCGCACTGGGGGGAAGGAAAGCATATAGAAGTTGCAGCGAGAATTCATTTAAAGTCACTTGCGGACTATAGTCTACTATCTTACTATAAGTAAGAACACAACAACCAAACTCCAGACCTTGATTAATTATCTCTTATCCGACGTATCCTTAGTCTGGCTTGCTGTCGAGGAGGAGCTCGGGGTTGGAATCCTAGCTGGGTGAAGAGAGGGTGTTTATTTTCCTAAATTATATTACTAATTCCCTCCACGCAAATGCGGGTATATTTTCTATAAATTTTACCTTACTCATTCTTACCCCTTTAAAATGAATTTAGCATGTAATTGTAGTAAGATGTGGTTGGGAAATAAATATTTGTCCCTTAGTGAAAATGAACAAGACAAAAGAAAGCTCTTTCCAGGAAATGAAATAGTTGTTCATTCACGATAGCTTTCACCTTGTTTTTTTGACAGATGAAAAGTTACTAAAAACAGTCTGTTCATCCCCCTCATAATATTCTGTCACTTTTGACGAGTGAGTTAAATTAATATTAATAATCCGTATAATCCGTAAAATCCGTATACTCATAGTCCTTAGGTCCATTTTAATCATCATCTTGTGCTTACTTCGTCTCCTAAATCTTGTGATGTCGTGTCAAACAATGGGAAAATATATTAATTGGTCAAATAAAACTAATCGAAATATATAATTTCAGCAAATTTGATAAATACAATCAACTTTTCCAAAATTTTATTTTTTATTTAGTTTTTATGTTATTTTTTATTTTTTATTTTAACCGCGTCTTATTACCCGTTCGGGTTATACGCTTAAGTACTAATTACGCTAATGGATTAGGAATTGGGAAGGTTGAATATAGAGGAAGTGAACCCGCATTTGCGTGGAGGGAGAGTGGAAAACCATTTAGAAAAAACCACCCCCAGTTCACCCGACCGAGACTCGAACCTCGATCTCCCCGTCCTCTGCGGTCGAGCTCAACACGCGTTAGCCAACTACGCCACCGAGGTGGGTTATTTTTTATGTTGATAGCCTTGGTATATAAAAGTTTTCCAGGAATCACTGCTAAAGGGGATAAATGAAACTATGTAAGCTCTCGTTCGATTCGTATCGATGTCCATTTATTTGTCCGCCCTTAATTGGTTCTCTGTAGCCGTTCTAAGTGCCCGTCCTTAAGAAAGTTCAAGTTGATCCAACTTCAACAGAATGCTACGGACTGCAGATTTACGGCAAAGCAATTTGTTGCTGTGGAGTCGACCTCTTCCTAGAGACTACATGCCTTACGGATATGGAGTATGTGTACGGGGGTTTATTGGTGAAGTGAATGTACATTAATGACCGAGCGGATAAGAGATGGTCCGCGGATATACTATTGGAAACCACAGCCATATCGGGATATGCACGTCACGTGACATAAACATTCTAGAGAGTGCATATAGGGTCACCTATTTAGCAGGGGCTACTGTTAAACGTTTATTTTAAAATTAATTCATTCCTCACACAGGCTATTTATTAGTGATTTAATTTCAGTAGTAGCAATGAGGAAGGTAGTTAAGAAGAATTGCATTTTCACTAGCGTAAAGAGAGGATTAGAAAACCATATCAATAGGTCACTCGTGGGAAATAGCCCTCCTACTATCCCACCCGGATTCGAATACCGACCTCCTACTTAACGGTGACCTTGTGCAATGAAAGTTTATCAATCGATGTGGGTTTATGTTTTAATTCAAGTTTCGCTTTATCAATTGATTGCTCAAACCCCGAGGCTCATTCCCTATAAACGTTCAGCCACGAACAAATATCAACATTTAATAAAGTAGGAATATCTTTTTTTTGATCAATATTTTTTTATCATGATGTCTTTCTATCATTGATCTCGTTTTTTCTATCGATAATTATCTTTTATATTTGGGATATTTAAATGAACTTTATGAAACCCTAATTATGTCAAAATACAGCTTACAAACTAACTTAATTCTATAAAATTTACAACACTCCAGCCCCCCTAGTCATCAGTTATTCATTGTGAAACGTAAAGCCTCAATTTCACTTATTTTTTAGATCATACCAAGAATCAAACCGGAGACACTTGATTGAGTAGACAGACGCGCTACTGACTAACCTAACTTTAAAATACTATATTAATAGCACCACTTTACTTAAAAAATGTGTTTTTAACATCGCTTCCTACCACCCGTTCGGGTTATATGTGACTTTTAAAAATAAAAAAGAACTGCATGATCTTTAAAAAGTTTAAACTAAAAAATAAAAAGAGGTGGAGGGAAATTATCTTATTTAACTCTAATTGCATCAATAGGTCCATTCAAGTCAACCTATAAAAACTATGCTGATAAGAAACGTCACGAGCTTTGAATGTGGTAGTAAACTTTTTCTCAACTTTAACACAGAGTTAACTTTTAACACCCAAAGTTTGTACTTGTTTGAAATTAAGTTGAATTTGTAATGTTCACTCAATTGTCTTAATCTAAAACTTTATCAGTGCACGCTAAAATACATCTAGCTCCATTTATTACTGAAATCTCCCCCCACCCCCTCTTTCGAATTTAATTATACGTGTCTTAGTTTTGTATGATTAAATTTACACACTTATTAAAAAGTTAATGTAATTTAAGATTTTTTTTTTTGTAGGTTGCGCTCTCCCTTTCGTTTCTCTCTTTTCTGTATTAAAAAAAAGGGGGGGGGCAGAAAGTAATAAAAAAAGTTAGAGCAACTTTTAAAATTACTTTGTTGTTATTATTTGTAGTCTAAAGGCGCGTCAACACAAAGGCTATTGCTAACCATAATCTAAAAATAAAACAAAGAAGGAGGTAAAAGAATAAAAGTTTAAATACTTATATAATTTAGAAAATTAAATAAGTTATTAATAGTAAAATGTTTTGTTTGAGTAGCTGCCAAGAGTATGTGAAGGAACAAGCAGAAATACACTCAACGGCTTGGCAAGTTGTTTTTATAAACTTCATAAATATTTTTTAACACAAGGGTTATTTACCGGCGTAGTTTACGGGGTTGAAATGAGTAGGGCTATTTGAGAAAATTATACCCGCAATAGTGAAGGTAGGAGGTGGACAAACCACATTGATATATCACATAAGGAAAACTACCTTCAGTGTATTCGGCTGAGACCAAAAACCATAGACTCGCCCATTCATGGCAATCCAGTCTGTTGCGAAATTGACACCTTAGATCTGGCCTCTACGCAAATGCGGGTATATTTCCTTTACATTTTACCTTCATTATACTGGCCCCTTAGCGCGATTAAAATGCGTCTATCTCGAACAGTCAGAAAGACACGGTGAAATTAAATAACCGCCAGTTTTTGAATCAAATGCGCCATTTGACCAGTTCTATTGAATCCATCTATTTAATTCCTGGCACGGGGCTATCACCACTCCCGAGTCGTCCTGATAAAATAAGGAAATAAATAAAGTCTCCTCCACCCCCCCCCTTTCGCAGATTAATCCAATGTAAATCAAGCCAACTTTATGTACAAGGGTGAAGTATCTAAATAATACTCGGAATGAATTAAACTCGGTGAGAGCCGCGGCATGAATCAGCTGGCCAACTAATCAGACCCCATGTTTCATTCGATGACAAGACCAAGTGGAATAACAAGGGGCCGAGAGCAACAACGGGTCAAAGCACACCACCCACATCCAAGATGCAACCATGGGCACGCAGGCAAAGACGTCAGTATCGTCTGGTCTGGTTAGGTTTTTTTCGATGATGGGAGGTCAGGGATTTGAATCTTTTAGGATTTATTAAGTATGTTTTTTACATAAATGTCTTCCTACTCTCCCTCCACACAAATGCGAATAAATTTTCTTTCAAATCTAAATTACTCATTTATATCCTGCTCTTTTAGCGTAGTTGAAATGCTGAGTGTCCGAACATAGTAACACGTGGAGCACAAAAAAAGTGTGTGTGTGCCCGCGCGCACGCACGCACGCACTGGGTCTTACTACCCATCAAAGCTATTTTATTTTTTTTACATCCATTATTGTTTCCAGCCTGTGGTCTGGGTCAGTTTTTTCTTCAAGCCATATATTTCCCACTACCGGCTGGCTAGGCCTGTCGTAGCTTCAGATGTCTTATACTCTATAGACAAGGACAGACACAACATAAAGCTCCCAGCCATGAATTCATCACTGTGAAAGGGTAAACCCACATCTAATGATACATTTTTCAACAGTGCCGAGAATCAAACCCGGGACCCTTAGCTTAATATACAGACGTGCTACTGACTGAGCTAAGGTGTCTGATTAAAGCTCTTTAAATATCTACATCAATTAAGTAGTTATGGGGAAGGTAAAATTTTGTGTAAATAGGGGAGAGTCTGTGAATACCGATCAGCTTTTTACTTGATGGATTTCACAAGAACGAGGCTCTGATTGGTGCTGTTCCCTAGCGAGACGTATTGTAACGATGCTTTTTGACAGTTGGAGAGGAAACGCTTTACTGTTTGGACGTTAATGGAATATTTAAGATCTTATCGTTTTCAAACTTTTGTTGGGCTTCAACAATATTAACAGTAAGTAGCTTTTTAATTTAACATCAATATGTTTTACCACAACTCTGCTTAATAGTATATATTAGTGCATAATTAGTTTACAAGATTCCTTAAAATATAGCCAACTGGTTGTCTTTACCGCCTTTTTTGTTTGATGAATGTGAGTCGGGTAGTATCGGTCACGCCTTGCGGATAATGCTGATCAGCATACCAAAATGATCGGTACTACCCTTAGTTGATTTAAACATATTTACACTGAAAGAACAATTATTATGGAATAAATTAAATATATGCAATTTTTTTAAATTACCACTTTAGCTTTACTAATGGAAATCTCTCCATTCTATTCTGTACAGATGCAGAAATTAAAGGGAGCTAAAGAAAAAGAAAAGAGACGAGACAAACAAAATAAGAAAAGATCTAAAAATTTTGAAAAATTGTGCTGCAGAATCCAGTAGAATTAAAAAACCTATTAAGGAAAAAACTCTGAGGAATATCACATTCGAAAGCTCATCTGAGGAGGAAGGTTTAAATGCAGACGACATTTTGATGACGACGAACTTTATCTGTCCACTTTTGGAGTCCTCTGAAAATGAATTGTGCTTTGTGAAGAATTTGGTAGGAACAATGAATGAATAAAGGTACCGATGTGTGTTGTGCTCCAAATGGACATCTGCTGAGTGAAGAGGCTGGGACAATGCAGAGAGTTACAGATGTGACCAATGTGGACCAATGTGACCAGTGAATCATAAGAGCTAAATAACTATTATACTAAATCATTACGTTTTAAAGTAAAGTTACAGGGTGCCCTGGTGGTTTAGGGGTAAGGTGTCAGACTTCTGTGCTGGGGGTCCGGGGTTCAATCCTCGGTCCCGGCACAGACTTATCTGATTGCTAAACCCTTTCTTCACCTCTGACAAGACGTGTATTAATCACAACTTGTGAATGTGAGGAACGCCAGGCCTCCACCGTGGTTCGGATCCCAAGTTAAACTGTAGGTCCTCCATTTCATCTCACAATCACCCTACCATTACACATTAGCGTAAGTGCGTATAACCCGAACGGGTAGTAAGACGCGGTGCTAATAATAATAATAATAATAATAATAATAATAATAATAATAATAATAAAAGTAAAGTTAAAAGAGAATATAAGAGACTTTTTAGTATTTAGTCAGTAACTAGAAGTTTAAAAAACATTAATACTATTGATTATTTTAAGGTGAAGTCTATGAAATAAAGTTTATAAAATAATGTTTTCGTAGGTCAGTTGAGGGATAATCTTGTAAAATAGAATGAATAACATCTCAGGAGTTTTAATAAATTAAGAAATAAACAAATAGCTACTTTTTATTTTTGTACTATGATTTACTCAGTCACCAAATTGGCTTAAGGTTTTTTCTGGACATAAAACCCATTGAAACTCTCTTTATGAGTTTTTTTTTTGTAAAATAGGAAAACTTTAAATTGCATTTTCTTTTTTTTTAACAGCACCATCAAGGTGAAATACATTTTTAAGTCTTTGATCGGTATTACCCGAACAAGTGGGCAATACCGACCAAAGCTATTGTTTTGAAAATTTAAATATTTCATCTAAACCATTAACAAAAAATTGGCATTATTGTTGGTTCTAAATACTAAAATAGTCACTATAATCATTCCAATAGTAAAAATACTTTATTTACTTCCCTATTTTTAGCTTTTTTTTTTTCGAAAAGTGATCGGTATTCACCGACTCTCCCCTACACCTGTATTTGAATGCAGGTAGAGTGGGAAAACAGCCCTCAATACACCTGGCTGGGTCTCGAACCCCTTACTTCCCGTTTTAGACCATACAGGGCCCCCTACCAGACGTCTAAAAATCCCGCGTTATATAAGTAGTTTGTTATTTCGTAATATGGCTCGCACCAAATGGAAGCAGAAGGTTTCGACATGTCCCCATATAGTTAAAAATCATACAATAATTTTTATAACAAAAAAACATCATAAAAGGAGAAACCCTTTTCATTCAGCGAGGCTTTACGAAACTTTGAGATAAAAGTGAGAGTTAGAAACCAAGATCGAGCCTTCCTTAAACAAATAGTTATTTTTAATAGGGTCACACCCACGTCGGTGGGAATTCAGTACATATGTCAACATTTTTTTTATGTCTGATTCACCTATAATGGAGAGGTCTGGCCGAGTGTACTGAATGTGCTTTTTCCTAAATGGTTTCCAAAACTCCATCCACGCAAATACTGATACATTTCCTCTAAGCTTTACCACTTCATCTCTTCCCCATCAGCAAAGTTATTATATAAATAATAAATATATAAATATTCATGTTATGCATGTGTGCGAATATATATGAAGGGTACTAAGGTTTGGTGAAAAAAATATGTTTTTTCAAAATTTATTTTCTTAGGATGATTGAGGTTTGGTTTAGGGATTTTGAAGTTTCGGAACTGTCATTTTCATAAGAAACAAAGTGATATTATGTTATATCCATCAAAATAAGTGGCGGTACTCTCTATATGAGTGTACAAATTTAACTTAACCTGATTGCATTAATGATCTTGCTTTGAATAATTTTGGGCAGGAACACATCTTTTAATACTTTTATAGTTTTAACTTAACCCCAAGGTCACCGAGCTTGACTATTAAGTGCTCACCTCAGAACCACATGTTCCTGGGTCCAGCTGGGTAGATGTATTTTCCTTTAATGATGGAAATCCGTAGCACAACTTCCTTCGGAGGGGGAGCAAATTCATCGGACCCATGTCAATTGTAGCCTGTAAGATATCCCTGAAAGGTATGTGAAAATACCTTTCTTGGCAAAATTGGAAGCGCCTTTCACCCTCGTTCATGGAAACTCTTGTGTGCTGATATAATCAGCTGGTTCAGAAAATGTACGTTAGATACCTCTAATAAATAATAAATACATTTTTAACTTTACACTATTTTTCATAATACACTTAGTAAAAGGTCTGTCTTATTGAAAGAGAGAGAGAGAGAGTACGCCTAGGGGGAGAGAGTGTTAAAGGGGGAAGCGAGGGTGAATATATGGTTGAACAAGAAGGGGATCACCCGTTTCTTCTCTTCTACCGTTCTCAAAAAAGAAGGAAAAGACAAATTTGAAAGCAAGCAAAAAAACGATTATTCTCTTATCTTAATACGCAGAGTTTGATTCGAAGACAGTTGCTTTGCAATGACATGTCAAAGATAAACGAAAAATAATATCCCTAAACAGCTGTACCAATAATCTAAGGGCAAATTTTTATCTAATGACAGGGAACCTTGTTTGATTCCATGTTAAGTCTACAATAAATAAATAATGTGTTATCGCCATTGTAATGTTGTTGTAATAATCAAATCCTCGCCGCTAAGAGTGCAGAGTTTTTTTTTTTGCACAACATGTTACTCCCTCCCTTTAGGAATATCCAAATTTAATTAGTCTAAGGGGGTAAGAAAAGATAAGTTAGAATTTAATTGGTGTTATGGAGGCTGGGAAACTATTTAAAAATAAAACACCTTAATACACCCCTCTGGGATTCAAACCCAGATAAAATTAGCTTGATATTTAAACCACGTGCCCACACTGGTGTCGATTAATAATTTAATCAATTTTATCATCTTTTAGGTAATGAAAAAGAAAATACAATATATTAATATTAATATTCATAAATCCTTGTATATGTTCGTCATTTGTTTTCATAGCCAGCAGAAAAACTAACTCGTTTTTTTAGATGGACCCAAAAATCTCACAATAATCTAAAACAGCGAAGTTTGGAAATCAAATTGGCACAGGCTAAAGGTGTCAAAAAGTATTTTTTTGTAATGTTTCTTATAGCCTTGTTTCTCTAGCGATGATGATAATGTACAATTTAGTAGGCATTTGCATACGAATGACTGGCCTTAATGTCTTCCACGTCGTGTTGGGGACATAATGACACAAAATGGTAGAAGGGGGAGGGGGAAGATACAGGGGGGGGGGAGGGGGCTGCTAGACACGAACACACTAACAGCGTCTTGACAGAATATACATGTCAACATGTGCGTTGTTAAAATAACAATACAGTGTTGGTTTGCTAGATATTAGTCAATATATGATGGCTGTAAGAATTACTATATTAACTTTCATGTAGTCAAAGGCCAAACAGTCTGTTCCATAATTTTAAATAAAAGAAGTACAACATAATCGTAAATGTTCTCATATAATATATTTATTTTGGAACAAAAATCTCTAAATTAAGTTTTCACTAAACTATCCTTAAACGAATTTTTATCTGAAAAACAAGTAGATTATACATTGTTATTTATCATGATATAAAACACTCCCCAAATATCAATTTTAAACAAAATCACTATGACAATTTCCAAAATATTTTAAATATTCAAAAATTTATAAATTACACGTAAGTTTATATATAAAATTAAAATCAAGATATTGACCGGACGTTACTGTGATAATCTAGAGTCATCGTTAGAGTACACTCAAATTGAAATTAGTAAATATTGTTAGTGTCAGTTTTGTAAATATAAAAAAATATAAAACGAATATTTTAAAATGAAAATAACCATTTTTCTGCTAACATTTTCCCCGTTGATAAACGAAGAATACAGAAAATACCATTTCGATTCCCTTTCTGGTAAAAAATAAATATTGTATCTCATTTCCCGGTTAATCAGGTCTACGATATTCTCTTAACCTCTAGAATTTATTCAAGTGCTCTCAATAAAGTGCGGCATTAGCCGGTTCTTTCCATGACAAGAGTTTATAAGATTTCTACGACTTGGTTGATAAAATGTTTATGTCTTCAGAACTATAAAATACAATGAGGTCAGCCACGCTGAATGTGACAGTATTTATGTGTTAGTAATTTATTTATTGTTATGTTCAATGTACTTTTAATTACTTTATCCAAAAATGTATCCTAAATGTCCATAGATAAGGAGGGTCGCTTATAATAAATGCACCCACATTAACATTTAGAATGGGGAAATCATACGCTTGGCTGTGTCTGCCAATATATTTTTAACTACAAGTGATTGGTGACCTGGCGGTTTAGGGGTAAGGTGTTGGACTTCTGTGCTGGGGGTCCAGGGTTCAATCCTCGGTCCCGGCACACATTTATCTGATTACCAAACCCTTCCTTCACCTCTGACAAGACGTGTATTAATCACATCTTATGAATGTGAGGAATGCCAGTGCCTCCATCGTGGTTTGGATTCCACGTTAAACTGTAGGTCCTCCATTTCATCTCACAATCACCCTACCATTACACATTAGTGTACGTGCGTACAACCCGAACGGGTAGTAAGACGCGGTGCTAATAATAAAAAAAAAATAATAATAATAAATACGAGTGGAACTATTTTCCACAAGTAGCCTAATTGTAACATTTAACATGAGATACAAACAATTTTATGATAATTAAAAACTTTTATAAATTATTTGGACCGCATGGTAAAATAAAAGACAAAGGAAACAAGTCAGCACGTACGTCCTGCAGTGTGTTCACGTAGTATGGGACAAAGGAAACAAGTCAGCACGTACGTCCTGCAGAGCGCTAACGCCGTATGGATTGAATACCTCGGGGTCAAGAGGCCTTAGCTGCCGACATAGAGGTCCCGGGTTCGTCTCTCGGCTGGTACCGGCGATTTTTCTTGAAAGAAGAATAATTCTCATGTTCCCCAGGGCTCGGAGAATTAGGCTTAAGTTATATTAATATCTTAATTGACTCTACCCCTTTATATTCACTATAATTACCCAATCACCTCATCGCGACATTGAGAGAGCCTCCACGAAAAGGAAGTATGGTTGTACATTTGGGCGTCCCTTGGGCGACTGTCCACAAACTGAACAGACCCAACATTATTGGTAACTTCACTCACACGAGGAAACTACGACCCATTTAAAGAAAATAGGAAATCAGCTTTGAGTGATAAAAAGTTACTAGTTATATTTTCAGGTGTTCATACGTCTGGTAACGTGATCTGCAACTGTCACGTTGATAAATATTATCAATACCTGTAAAAGAACACTAAAATATAGCAAAATATTATCAATTTGCAAAAAAAAAGTTTTTTTAAAAAATTAAATTGGATTGTAAGAGACCTCCCATACATTTTACTACCTCTTACCCTCGGTCGCTATGCTGGGATTTGAACTTGGACCTCTCCGCCGACGTTAGTCAAGTTCAATATGGGTCTGTCGTCTAAACATTTTCGGATACATTAGGATGTTCACGTTTTAACAACAAAATTATACTAAATGTTAATATAATTGTCCATGAATGTAATGCAACAAACGACATTTAACAAAGCCGATGATTTTAGGGAAAATGTGGAGCACAGCATTTTAATTTAAAAAACTGATGAAAATATTATCACATACATATTAAAAGTATTAAATTATAATTGAAAAAAATATGTAGCATATATTATTTTACTTTACTGAAAAATAATTATTCTAATGAAATATTGATATCCAGTAATTTCAATTTTAAAATAACGGTTTATTGGAAAATAAAAAAAAATAAATAATCAAGAGTTCCTGGTCGTGGGTGGGGGGGAGAGTCAAGAAAATAAAGATAATAATAGTAAGATAAAAAATCTCTTTTTCTGATTAGTTTTATTAATGACACGTGTACATAGAGCTTGAAGTTTAATGAAGGGGAAATAAGCCCCGCGGCAATTTCGGTCCTGTTCAGTGTCATTGTTTCCGAGCTATTAATATATCGTGAGCTTGTAAGGAAAACTGGTTAAAGTCGTCTTTTTTGTTGATTATTAGTTTAGTCATCTCAGCTAATTACAGATTTTCACTTAATACAGACGTTTTATTGAAATTTAATGAAAATATGGCCAGTATCAACAACAATTCAACTAGTAATGTATATAATAAATAGGGCCTATGTAGCCTCGATAAACTATATAGCCTAATATAAATGTACGGTCTCTATATAGTATATAAATATAAGATAAGTTGACTATGTAGTTTATAATATAATGGTATATAGAGTATAGATATATGGTCTGAATATAAAAAATATGGTCTTCATAGTATATAAAGGTATGTTCTGTTTATAAAACTTTATGGTCTATATATATAATATAAAGGCCATATATTAAAATATATGGTCTACGTAGTATATATGTGAAATGCGATTCTAACGCCCCAAACCTCATGGCTACCTCAGTATCAACTTGGCCCTAGTTTTTAAATAAAATAAGACTAAGAGTTATTAATTAACACAAACACTCAGGCACGAATGTCAAATTAATTAAAGCTTCATTCACAGTAATTTCTTCTCTTGATTAATAACTTCATCAACTTCACCCCCACTGCTTCCCTCCCCCCCTATTTTGTCACCTCCTATCAAAACTGTGACATAATATTTGAAACTCGACGTACAGGAAAACGTCATGTTTCATCCTCTTGTGTAACATATCACATGGCAACAAACAAAAAAATACTTATGATTATGATTAATGTATTTGGATTTATTTTGTTCGTAGGAAAATGTCATTTCAAAATGCTTTTACGTAATAATACAATATGATGTAGTCGTAGTCTAATATATAATGTAAAAGATTTATGTATATATATATATATATACATATATATGCTATGTATATACAAGAGAAAATAATTGAAATCCCCCTTCCAACAGAATTATATTATGTGTTGTGTATCCAACTCCATCTCACGTCTCTCTCTCTCTCTTACAGGGCTTTTCAAAAACCCTTTCAAACTGGTAGAAATGAAAAGGAGGGTGAGTGAAAGAGGGTGAGCAGGAGGAATGTAGGGGAAGGGAAACGGTCTAGAGTGAAGGGAAGGGGGGGAGAAAAGATTGCCACGTAATCCCCAACAGGAAATTCGAAGCTTAGAGACAGAGATTCAAAATTTCCAATTAATCAGATTTTGAAAGGAGGATAATAGAATTTTGAATAGCGAATAGATTTTTCTTGCCTTACTAATTTTTTTGCTTTTTTTTTAAAAAATATATTATTTCATACTTTTATATTAAAGACTTAGTTAATAGTGTATTCAATTTTATTTTTCAGTATGGAAGTATATTTTTAATATTTCGTGAATTGTTGAAATTATGTTTTATTATGGAGTTTTAGGTTAACTAAAGCTTATTAATTACTTATCTAAGAGCGGGTATTATATTAAACATATAATTATAGCCTTTCTGACAAAAAATGAAATTTATGATGGACCTGATATTTTAATAGTCCTATAATTATTTGATATTAATTATTTCGAGGTAGATTCAGAAGACGTATACTGTTGGTTTGAACAGCCTTTTGAAACTAACATTCAGTGCTCTCACCACATATTTCTTTAGTTTTTAAAATTAAAGCAATTAAAAAGCTTTAAATTTAAGATTTTAGATGCTGATAAAGACTTAATTGATAAATTGCTACCATCACTTATGCATAATATTAAACTAGTATTATTTTTTGCATGATCATTATAAATAAATTTGTTCATTGTGTTCAAAGATGTATACGTAAACCCATTAGCATTTTTAAAAACCCGCAAACATTATGTTTATATTATGCATAAAAGGACACTAAAGTCAAATTATATTACGATTTCGATATAAAGACATTAAAAAATACAAACACATTTTTTAGGTCAATAATGATGTTATTTTTAATGGTTTGAAATTATCCATCAAAAATGACATCTGAAGATCAAATGACTTGACGTACAATTATTTATGAAAATTGTTTTAGTAAATTTTATAGTCATTACAATAGTTACTTCTTATCTTTGATGATACCCATTTGGTATCGAGAGGAAGTTTTTTTCATGCCCATGTAGAATTTATATTTCCCCAACTGAGCTTAAGATTAATGTTAACCTTAAATTTGATTTATTTTTAGTCTGGCGCCCAGTAATATAAATATTTAATTTGAATAAACAGGTCAATGTAAATAAGGATTTTAATCACAATTGAAATTTTACTCCAAAATCCTATATAAAATAAGATTTATACCGTTTAAATATTATATATGTTATATACCATTCGTGAATTTGCCCATTTAGTGAAGCGGGCAAATTTTACCCACTATCCTCCTGGCCATTTCACGAACTGGGCAAAAAATAGTCGAGTTGATGAATTGTGCGGCGCTTATGCTGCCCATTTCATGGAATGGACGAGTTTTTACCCGGTATGTGAAATGGACAAGCGAACATCAGATTTGGTATTTATTTTAATTTAACTTTTAGTCATTTTAGAATCGAAATTTCGGTTCAGTTAGGTTGGGTTAGCTTAATATAATAACTTAAAACGAGTTTCAGTCAAGCTTGTAGTAGATAGTACAATAAGTTCTAGTTCATGAAATGTGCAAGAGCTAATGCAATTTTTTCCCAGTTGATGAAATGGTCAAGCAAAGAATCCAGTTTACAGAATGAGCAGAAATTTGCCCAATTTATGAAATTAACGTTTTCACTAACATAATACTTTTTTTAAATAATTTAAAAAATTTCAACAATTTAGAAAAACTTTTTTTTTTAATTATTGACGAGCATAATTAAAGAAAAGTCATTTGAAACTAGATGCCACGTCATCAGTATTTGCAGAGGGAGGTTTAGCTAGAGCTGTTCTCCAGACGCTTCACGTTTTGACGAATGATTAAAAGCTACATTGCGCAACTGTAAAGTATGAACAGGTATAAATATATTTGGTACAGTGTGTACTAGAGTATAGTTCCATGTTCCGGAACTTTCTATTAATAAAATGTGTTTATCTCGCTAATAAAATGTGTTTATCTCGCAAATAAAAGGTGAAGAAATTGGTCCTTCGCTCGTGGGTAAAATCAACGCTTAAAATGTTAATAATTCTCAGTCATTTTAAACTGTATTCAAGGGATTGAGATACAGACGCAAATGTAGTCCTCACTAAGTCCATAAGCTTAAACGGTTAAGCATGTTTGGTAGATTTATATTTCATGAAGGAAAATTAATAAATGACTGCATGTGCTTAAAACACGTGGTCTAAACAGCAATATTTTCTTCCAGAAAATTAGAATATCTTAATAATTTATCGTGCTTTTATATTATTTTGATTGCTTAGTAATTTGAGATAGCTTAATGTTTCTACTCTACCAAAATTTATCATACATCCTCCACCAAAGTTTGTAGAGTACAATACAACTAAAACTTTGTAACTAAGTTTAGTACATGTAAGGACATCACTTTTCAGAGATGAAGTGTTTATTGATTAACAAACTATTAGTCTAAATGATTATTTTATTTTACAATTTAAAATTATTTTCATTCATTATAAAGAATTAAAGCGGTCATTATAAAAAGGGGATATGCTACAAAATCAATATTATGAGAAACACACAAAAAATGTGCAAATTGGATTTTTTTTAATCCTTCACACTTATTGATCTTTTTCATTCTGCTCATTCTGCTAGTTTAATGTTGTTTATCATTTTGAGGAAGGAATATTTTTTTTTGTAGCTATGGTAATCATTAAAAATCTTGCACATGTCTCGTTTTTACAGTGAACTAAATTTTTTGGGCTATCACTCAGACAAAATATCGCAAATACTTTTTCTAAATTTAATATTTTAGGAAAATGTCTTTGATAAAATGTATAATGTTAAAAAAAAAAAAGAACAAAATTATTATTTAAAAAGAGTAAAAATGTATAGATTACACAAAATACAACATTAAACTATTATGTTTAACTGATCATTCGTCCCATCATCACTGTCCTGGTTCTGCACTTGTACTCTCATTCTTGCTTCCACCTCTGATCTCGGCCATCCCTGCAACATGGTGTAAAAGTCGTAGCCAATGAGGTAGTTCAAAAGGGCTGCCAGATTTTTCAGCTTCTTAGCGTTGAAGGGGACTCGTCCAGCTGGGTATGCTCCGATGGATGGCAATGAAGAGACAGCTCTGTTGCCTGCTGACAAACCGAAGGTGTGAAACACAATACCATTCACAAAATATCCAAAGACCACTTTTCCTGGAAGGCTGCTCCTATATTGGAAGTGCCGGTAACTAGAAATTTTGAATGGAGACCACTTGGATCTGGTGGAGCCAGGTTGAGTGATGGCTTCCTCACTCATGCTCGTCTTCTTGAGCCACCAATCTTTAAATGACATAATGTATTCGGCCTGCACTTTTTTTTAACAGAAAAGCGTCAAATTCTGCTTGATCTGAGGATGAGGTCAATATACTGTTCAAGAGTATATATTATATCACTTTTACGAATCAGTTTCTTGATGCAGCCAAAGTCCTTATCACATGTGAGAAATGAATGGCCTCGTACAGAAAATAAGTGCTCTATGCTCTTGAACCTACCGCTGTAAGAAAGGTTAAGTAAGAATCGAGGTATGGTTTTTGTTCTGGCCTATACAACCATCACTAAACACAATCATATTCTGCACTGTAGGAGGTATCTCAGTGTTAAAGTAATCCAACAGAAAAGAGCATACTTCATCTGGAGTATTGTTTCCTTGCCCTTCGTGATAGCCGTACAGTTTGGCTTTGTTTGTTTTCAAGTCATGCACACCAAATACAAAGCACCAGAGTTGCTGCCAATAAAATATTTCTTGCACAGGGATTGCTGGAAGGGGTAGGTTTTGCATGTAATCAGAACTTATGACTGCAGTGTTGTTGTCAGCGTTTTCTTGGGCCTCTTTCATGGTGGAATAAAACTTTTCAGCTCTACGCTTGTGAACAATTTTCTCAGCGACACATGCCCTCTTATTGTTATCACTCAAAAAGGAATCCCTTAGCTTCACCGAGAGACTTTCACATGTTGGAAAAGGCGTTGGATTCATCTTTTCTGGTTTTAACGTGACGGGGAATCCCGGCTGGATGCAACAAGATATTTTTCCTCCAATCATTTCTCACTTTATTTTCACGTCATACGAGTACACTTCCTCAAAACTCTACTCTCCCTCATCCCTACACCATTAGTGTATATACTAGGATAGCCTGGGTGGGTAGTAAGACCTGAATTACATAGAAAAATTACCACTAATCCAAATAAAACAAACTTTTTTTATTATTAATTGTTGGTCCTGATACTTAAAAATCAAAGATAGCTTATGGTATTAACTGAGACGATTGAAAAAGTTTGGCCCTAATGTGTAGAATGGAGGGATTGGAAATAGTCATAATGCCATAGAAAGACAGTTCAAAAAGCTAGTAAAATACTTTCATATATTCACTCGCTGACCCATAAGTTTTGCGGCTCTCATTTTTGGATGATTGTGTCGATATTGATATTGATAAGTGTTAGCTACCCAGTTATTTGTATATAAGGTATAAAAGGTTCTTCCTTTGACGATTCACCTTATCTTGCCGGTGGGGAGATGTCGCCAAGTGTTGCACCCCTGTTTAAGATCTACAGGGTAGAGCTGGTTGCGTTACAGATTAAACAAGGGGAGAGGATTGTAACTGGTGTAAGAGAAGAGAGGGGGAGGGGATATACTGGCTAGAAGGATGAGGGGTAATAAAGATGGAGGGGAGTTGGGAGCCAGGGGAGAGGAATGAACATTCTTTGATCATGTAAATGGGTTCTAATCTTGGATAGGAAGGTTTGTGTGTGTATTAGGGTTAAAGAGAACCGGTAGAGAAAATAGAAGGAACAAAGTAAATAAAAAAACACAAAAGGATAGAATTAAAACAAAAAAAAAGTTAAAATAAAACTCAAGAAAAATATGTTTAGTAGGATTTTTTTAACTCTATTTTTGAAGAGAGGATAATGCAATTCAATTAAGTCCAACAAAAAAGTTTTCTTTGTTAAAAAAATGGATATTATGTAATACAACCAATATAAATTTTTAAAAATGATCCTACAAGAGTATACATATTAAAATCTAAAGCATCGAGGATTAGAGCATATTAAAAAGTAATTTCTTGAATGCTATGTACTTGAAAAACATCAAAAATATGTTTTATAACAAGTCTGGTATAAATATTTATTCAGGATCCTAAGTTCATCTCGTCGACCGTCACAAAGATACAATTTAAAAACAACTGCTAAGCACAATTGGTTTTAATACCTTACATTTGTTTTAATTTTTCAACGGTAAAACAAACGAACCTATAAGAGATTACATTTCATTTTTCATTTATTTGAGACAATTAATGTTCACTTTCTGAACCTACTGAATATATCAGCACACGATCTGTAAACTAACTTATATCTAGACCAGACACAACAACTATACCTTGGCCATTAATCCATCACTGTGAAAGGGGAAACCCACATTTCACCAATGATCTTTTTTTTGGCCATGCTGGAAATTGAACCCAGGACCCTTAATTCAATAGACAGATACACTACCGACTGAGCTAAGGGTATGGATGAGAAGATCTTCTAATCATTCGGGCTATCGGCATTTAACTAAACTGGTGGGGTAAGGATGATAAGATATAACTTGGATAATATGTTACCACATTTGAGAGGAGGGAAAGTGGAAACCATCTAGGTTGTGATCTCCAACCGTTCAGTCACTGTAAAACAAGATTAGACGAGAATAACACCTTAGATCACGTGTCTATCTATGCGGGTAAGTGTATACTAGTCTACACTGTCCTGCCGAGCTAAAAGTCCCGGGTTTGATTAAAAACAGGGTTATAAAACGAACCATTGGGGATATTGGAGTTTATCATTTCATTCAAAGTCATGACTTTATGGCCAAGGGAGTGGGTGCTGTGTCTGTGATAAAATTAAGCTACATATTAAATATCTCCAGTAAAACGTGTAATACCGCGATAATGCTTTGGGCTAGTTGTTTTACCGTGTGAAAAATGAGGTTGATTTAAATGTTAATACAATTACTGTTTGTGTGTTTATAGTATGCAAGTACTATGCATGGTTTATTTAAAGCCTATTTAATGAATTTAAAATTTCATATTTATTCTATCCGGTCTTAAAACTATATAATTTAATGGAACTGGTCGAGTGTATTTTATGAAACTATTTTATCCCACGGACAAAGCGTATCATAGGTAAGTTTTGTGTTTTTTTTAGCATCGCGTCTTAGTTCCCATTCGGGTTATAAGCAACATAGGTAGGCAACATAGCTCGAACCAGGCGTCGTACCAGTCAACTATGTTTCCAAATCAGGCGTCGCACCAGTCAACTATGTTTCCAAATCAGGCGTCGCACCAGTCAACTATGTTTCCAAATCAGGCGTCGCACCAGTCAACTATGTTTCCAAATCAGGCGTCGCACCAGTCAACTATGTTTCCAAATCAGGCGTCGCACCAGTCAACTATGTTTCCAAATCAGGCGTCGCACCAGTCAACTATGTTTCCAAATCAGGCGTCGCACCAGTCAACTATGTTTCCAAATCAGGCGTCGCACCAGTCAACTATGTTTCCAAATCAGGCGTCGCACCAGTCAACTATGTTTCCAAATCAGGCGTCGCACCAGTCAACTATGTTTCCAAATCAGGCGTCGCACCAGTCAACTATGTTTCCAAATCAGGCGTCGCACCAGTCAACTATGTTTCCAAATCAGGCGTCGCACCAGTCAACTATGTTTCCAAATCAGGCGTCGCACCAGTCAACTATGTTTCCAAATCAGGCGTCGCACCAGTCAACTATGTTTCCAAATCAGGCGTCGCACCAGTCAACTATGTTTCCAAATCAGGCGTCGCACCAGTCAACTATGTTTCCAAATCAGGCGTCGCACCAGTCAACTATGTTTTCAAATCAGGCGTCGCACCAGTCAACTATGTTTTCAAATCAGGCGTCGCACCAGTCAACTATGTTTCCAAATCAGGCGTCGCACCAGTCAACTATGTTTCCAAATCAATTTTGTACAAGTCAACTATTACCGTGTGGATGACCAACTATTATGGCGAGCATTATAAAAACAAGATTTTCTTTGAAAACGTATACATGATGTAATAGTAGCACAGGTAATCATTTTAAAATATGTTGAAGTAAAGACGCATGCACAAAAGAGATACAAGTAGTTTTACATTAACCAATTGAACAATTGTATCTCTGTCTCTCAAACAAAAATACAACAAAATGTATTTTGCTTTGTAGAAAAAAACTTTTAAGGAAGCCGTTTTAATTAAATGTATTTTACAAATATACTCACAGTTAAAATACATATGAATAATTGCTTCAAAATATAACTAAATTTTTAATTTATATATACAAAAACAATTTTCTGAAGATAATTTTATTTTTTGTTGTTGATATCAACTAGTCACAAAACAATGACCGTATTAATGCACGCCACAAAATTTATAGTAGCTAACAATTATAACTTCACTAGCTATTTCACAATATCTATCAAAATTGTTTAGGTAGAAGCCTCTTTACTAAATTAAGTATAAAAACACTGCCCGAGTTTAAGGTAGTTAGGAAATAAAAAGTTAATTCAAACAAAGCTATAATATTTTTACAAGTTCTTAAAGCTAATTGGGTTTTTATTTCCAGAGTTCACCATTATATTAAACTCTGAACCACCCTTAGCTTCTTTCGAGTCCCGTAAAATTAAATCCTTGCCAATTGAGATTCCAACCAGATCCTGTGATAGATAGATAGGGTCAATGACTGGAGAAAATGAAGCCAAGATACTCTAGACCCTTAGTCAAGGCTTAAAACCCAATAGCATCAATAATCTTATGTTTAAGCGCAAGATAAATGGCCCTCGAAATGACAACACAAAAATTAATGGCTATTGAGATTAGACATAGTCTGGTTGGATTTATTATTCCGGTACTAACTGACTACGTAACATTATTGTAACCCATGATTGGCTAAAGAATAACGAACAAAATAATTTATGTAACATATTTTTTTTTAAAGTCGATCTCTTACTTCTTTTTTCAAACCACTTTCGAAAATAATGAAATAAAACGACTTAAAAAAAAACCTGACACAAATGGCCAGGTAGATCAGATAATTGGCTCTTCCCTCTCCCACGCCAACCATGTTTAGTAGCTTGTAAGTCTCAGGCTCGGACTCATCTGTTCGAGTGAGGATGACCTTCCAACGGTCCACATTCCAGCATCACCAACCACAAGGTCACAGGGTCAATATGACCCGAATGTCGGACTGGAAAATACTTGGGAGGAAGATGAAAGTGCCGAGTAGCCCGAAATCTGATCTGGGAAGCCAGGGATTGATCCCAACAGAGGGCACAGAAGGGTCTCTTCATTTTTATTCTATTGGTGGCTTTATATACCAGCTTAGTTTTGAAACATATAGTTAAAATTCTCTCTCTATATGTTTATTGAACTCTTGTCATTTTAATTTCTACGTAATCTTTCAAGCTGGAGTTAATAAATTCCATTATTTTCCAATACTTTTATCTTTGCGATTCTTTTTACATTTCAAAGAAAAAATTTCCGTGTCCTGTTGCATTATTTTATCTGCCAGATATGTCCATTCATAAACAATTGGGGTAGAGTTATTTTACTAATCTAAAAAAAATGCTCGTCAGAGAGAATGGATGAAGAAACCTATAGAGTGGCCTTGCTTTGAAGTGTGGCTCCAATTCTGGAAGATAAAGGATAAAAAAAGGGCACGTCTGGAAAGTATTGGTCACTAAGTTTGTTAAAAGTGACAAGTTAGAAAAGAGATATTAGGTGCACAGATAAAAATAGCGAATAATTAATGGAATCACATGCTTTAAAAAATAAGATTGCAAATTAAATTATAATCGACTGAAATTAGCTTCTATCATAGATAATACATTTAGAAGTTATTATCGGTGGGTTGTTATATACTATCATGAATGTGAACTATCTTTAGGGATTTCTCTTTCAGAATATGAGGGCATTGATTGGCTCCCCGGGAAAAAACAAACAAACATGGTCTTTACCCATGCCCTATTTCCAAACGAAATGTTGATCTCATTACAGCTTTCACTCTACACTTTGCCGCGCCGTTTTAACATCCCCATTTGATTCAATCTCTATTTATTTACTGACACTAATCTCATATGAAAAGCTTGCAGCCGAGCGCTGTTACATCAAATTCATTCAGTCTCACTTTGATCGGAGGTGGGGGTTTTTGTTGGTACTTTACTATGTGAATATTATAAATGATTAAAATGTAAGGGGATTAAGGACGACAAGGTGGGGAACTACAAATATATTTGTCATTAAAGAAAGAAAAACAAAAAACAATGTGCTAAGAAAGCTATACCAGTGTGACCTAGGTTAGAATTTGAGTATAGGCTTCTCAAATCAGAATCTGGCTCACTAACTCTGTGACCAACCTTACCGATTTTCTTACAGATCATGAAGGACTTTATAAGTCTTAATTTTTATTTTGTAGTTATGAGTCATGAGTAAGGTGGATTAGATTATAAATATCAATATCAGACAGAAACAGGCCTCGTTGTATAGTGTTCAGAGTCCTCGGCTGCAGACCTACATGTCCCGGGTTCGATTCCCGGCTGGTATCAGTGGATTTTTATTTTTATTTTAGAAAGAAGAATAATTCTTATTGTCACCAGTGTTTAGTTAGTCTGACTTAAAATCTTAATTGGCATCCCCCTCCAACAATTTCCCTATTATCATTCCCTCGTCTCATCGGGACATGGAAGGAACCTCCATGGAAAGGATGTACGATTAGTACACTCGGGAGTCCCCTGATACATTAGTACTGGCTAATATTTCTGCAAATTAATATAAATATAATAGTAAAAAATCAAGGAGGTTCTTTCAGTAGTGTTTATTTGAGCTATAATGGTCACCGGTAATATGCAAGGAGGGGTAAACAAGAATTTTCAATACATTTTATAGCCATTCCATTCGCTGTAAACAGGAAAGGAAGATTATACAGGAGTATTTACTATATTTGGTACTGTTGCAATCACTAGCGAAAAAAAAAGATGACTATACTGGAATGTTCGCTATATTTTCTATTTATGACGATCTTTGTAAATGTACACTGTTTATTGAACCGAAGTTACCGAGACCAGGATAAAATAAAAGTAAATCTTATTTTCTATGTTCTCACACTGGATGCTGACAATCACTCAAATATGGTTATTAGTTAGTTTCTCTATATTTTGGTCTCGCTACCTCCAATCACAGAAGAGTTCCACCAAGTCTCACAGCAAGCGCGCGTTCGTCTAGTACTTTATTTACGATGTCTCAGACAAAAACAAATAACACAAACTGGGCCAAAAAGTTATTGAAATATCTAAGAAGGAGAATAAATAGATAAATGCGAAAGAAAAACAAACAGAGAGGAACGAATGTCAATATGTATTACATAGGAGTTGAAAATGAAACAAATTTAGAAAGAAAATGTGTAGAACAAAACTCAAAGAATCAGAGAAAGAGAGAGAGAGAGAATAGTAAACAACACAACAAGAACATGACTAGTAAATAAATGTGCGCGGAATGTTTATTACTATGATGAAAGCTCGAGGTAAAACAATTGAAGTGGAGGCACGGAGTAATGACAGCAATTTGCCGAAAATAAATGAACGTACAAAAAACAAAAATAAAATATAAGAGATCTCATAAAATTGGACATCAAAAATTGTAATGAGGAAAGCACGTATTCCAAGCAGACAATGTAATTAAATAATTTTTACGTTGTAATGATCAAAACAATGCTGGGGGTGATTATTTATTTTAGTCATCATGTTGATATTTATATAACGTATACTTATAAAAGGCCAGGCTAATCTACAGTGTCTACATTTACGGTATTTTTTATATCACATTTACATTTTGTATATTGATATCTTTCCTAGAAACAAGACAAGAGGTTTTTAAAACTGATCTTTTTTTAAATTAAATTGTTTTAAACGGCTTAATCTAAGGTGGTAGGGATTAGGAACAATGTTTAGAGGAAGTGTACCCACATGAGCGTGGAGAGAGAGTGGGAAAAATACAGTGATACTGATAAATCACCACCGCCAAGTGCACCACGCCAAGATTTGAACCTTGACCTTCCAGTCACTGGCATTCCAATATACTACGATCCGGTTTACTAGTTAGAATCCAATACAGATATAGTGACGTGTTTTTACACTCTCCTTCCACACAAATGTGGGTAACTTAATCTAAAATGTACCTTACTCATTCCTATCCCATTAGGGTAAATATCCGGGTAATCTAGATAGGAAGTGAAACACGGCGCACGCAAAATGAAATTACTTAATCAAAGGGATAAGGTGAAGATATTAAACAAAATGAACCAGAATTGTCGTAGAAAGAAAACTAGTAGTGAACATCTTGCATGGGACCAGTGCACTTGGATGGATTCGAACATCTACTTAAGTGGAGATAAAAGTGCACAGTGTGGGTCTAACATCTTGAACCACTCTGCCATCTCTTCGAGAATATATGTTAAGTTTTTTTAAAGTGTACCACGACCTAGAACCCGTTAAGGGTAACTGGGGTAGGAATTATGAAGGTTTTTAGAGAAAATATATCCGCACAAACGTAGATAAAGAGTTGAAAACACTTAAGGAGAAACCACTTCAGCACACCCAACAGAGGTTTAAACCCCAACCATTTCTAACCCAGGAAGGACAGGTAAGGTTGATGCCTTGGTCCACCTAGCCACTCAAGTTGGTTATGCAAAGTTAATTTTGTAGTTCGTGTACAATATTATTTAACCTAGGATAGAACGAAATGTTTAAAAAAAATCTAAACTATTAAAATATAATATTAACTTTGGTATTCAATAAGTGAATTCCCCCTGGCACAAAACGTTCTAGGAACTGTGTTCCAACTGTTGCGGGCCAGATTGGAAAACAGAAGCGCTGTTCCCACAACCCACGAGTGGTGCGATGAAGGTTTGGCGGGATGCCTACATTTCAGGCGGTTAACTTGTTGGTTTTGAACTACCTCAACCGATGGCGCTGCTTGTACAAGAGTGGCCAGCGTGCAAGCTAAGCGCCACAAAGCTAGAGGTTTTTTCGGCAACCCGTCAAGCCTCTTTAGCGCCTCCAATCCGCAGCTCTCGGCCCGTCGAGTTTCTGTATCACGGTCCGAAGCTCAAGCCTCTTAAGAGACCTGGCTCCAAAAATAATATGGGGAATATTGAGACTATAAATTATTTATTTACCTACATTTAAAACCTAATTAAACAATATTTAAAACTATGTCTATGTAAGGTTGTTTGAGAAAGTTCCTTGAGGTTGGTGAAAGAGTACTTACCTGGCTTGAGTGTACTCTTGCATTATAATTTAGATGGGTTGGTGTATGTTATTGTTTTCATTTATGTTTGTTTATTAATTTAATATTATCAATGTAATTTATATAATGAATAAAAAATTCTTATGAAAGAAAGATCTTTTTTGAATAATACATCTTACAAATAACCAATATAAACATTTTTTCTATGAAAATATGTATATTAAATTTCAACTTTATACAAGATAGCCCACGGAAAAGTAGCCCGCCTCCTATATCCAGCAGGCGCCTCACTCTGAATTGGAGGAGGTCAATCCCCTTCCACCCATATGGTGACATGAAGAATGAGCAAGTGAACTGCTTGTCTAAAGCACAAGACGGGATGGAAGGGGATTGACCTCCAATTAAGAGTGAGACGCCTGCTGGATATAGGAGGCGGGCTACTTTTCCATGAGCCACCCTGTATTACCAAATATATGATAGTAAAAAAACCAATGTAGACAATTGTATCTCTGGCTGAAGGAAGATCTACCTTTCAATGGCCCACTTATCTCACTTTTGAGATAAGAATGAAATTGTTGTATTAATAAAAATAAAGACCCAATTTTACAAACGTTAGACTAGCATCTCACTCGATCAACGTTAGACTAGCATCTCACTCGATCAACGTTAGACTAGCATCTCACTCGATCAACGTTGGACTAGCATCTCACTCGATCAACGTTGGACTAGCATCTCACTCGATCAACGTTGGACTAGCATCTCACTCGATCAACGTTGGACTAGCATCTCACTCGATCAACGTTGGACTAGCATCTCACTCGATCAACGTTGGACTAGCATCTCACTCGATCAACGTTGGACTAGCATCTCACTCGATCAACGTTGGACTAGCATCTCACTCGATCAACGTTGGACTAGCATCTCACTCGATCAACGTTGGACTAGCATCTCACTCGATCAACGTTGGACTAGCATCTCACTCGATCAACGTTGGACTAGCATCTCACTCGATCAACGTTGACGAGAAGATGGAGGCTATAATCTGATCCCGGTGCGTTACGGATCATTTTTGAATGTAATTTTTCCTCCTTTCTCCTCCAAGTTAATGCGGGTGAATCTGCTCATAAGTTGCCCTTCTCATTCCCAGAACTAGGATAGTATAATTAATTGCCTTTTTTAAAAATAAAAAGTCCCAATAAAATAAGAACGTATAATTCAACTTTGTGATTTCATTTTGAAATGTTCAATATTTTACGGTGGTTTATTTTTTCATGGGGGCGTGTATTATTTTAAAACTCAATCTTTTACCCGCACGACTTAATTTAAGTACATCTTCTAACCCTACTACCCCAGAAACTTCATACCCTTGTCATCGTCAGGGGTGGGGACGCGACCAAGATAAAAGTAGCAAGATAAGAAAGGGGTTTTGTCTTTTATATTTTTTCATTTCTCTCCCCCAATATATTTAATTTTTATAATTTTATTTAACTTAATGTACACTTACCAAACCAACTGATAATATCAGCACACGACTTATAAGCTAATTTAAATTTAGAACAGACAAAACATCCATCCCCCAGCCATTAATTAATCATTGTGAAGGGGAAAACTCTAATTATTTCACTTAAGATATTTTTTTCGGTTCATGTCATGAAAAGATCCCGGAACATTTAACTCTGTGAGGAGACAGGCTACCAACTGAGCTAAGATGTAGGAACATGTAACGTTGCTCCTCGATGGCTCCTCGATGGCTCCTTATTACCCTCACGGAGCCGTGCCCTTTAGATTCTCCGTCTTTTTACTTTCTAGCGGCTCCTCGGAGAGAGAAGTACTTTGATCGGTTAGAAAAAAATTCAAGATTTTGATGTATGTTGACGTTTCATGACCCTCTGACCACGGAAAAGTGATTTTCGTGATGTCATCCATCTGTCTGTATCTCTGATTAGAGCCGAACCCATTTTACTGATCGGGTTAAAACTTGATATCAAGGGTTTTCATAAGTTTACGGTGCCCAGAGGGACTTAAGAACCATCCATCTAACCCTAAAATTAAGGGTAGCTTATTTAGGGGTGAATAAAAATTAATTTTCTCAAGATTTTCTGTAAAAATTACTATTAAAATCTGTATCCAGGCACTGCTTAGTATTACAAACAAATTGGCGCATATAATTTTAGTATGAAAATTACTTTTAGGGTAGTTTACATAAGTAGACATTTACCATTTCGACGGTGACCTGGTGGTCTAGAGGTAAGGTGTCAGACTTCTGTGCTAGGGGTCCAGGGTTCAACCCTCGGTCCCGGCACAGATTTATCTGATTGCTAAACCCTTCTTTCACCTCTGACAAGATGTGTATTAATCACAACTTGTGAATGTGAGGAATTCCAGGCCTCCACCGTGGTTCGGATCCCACGTCAAACTCTAGGTCCTCCATTTCATCTCACAATCACCCCACCATTACACATTGGCGTAAGTTCGTAAAACCCGAACGGGTAGTAAGAGACGGTGCTAATAATAATAGTATAATTTCTATCATACCTGCGCAACTCTTTGAAATACGAAATAACTTATCATTAAATATTTTGAGGAGTATTAAAACTAAACATTTGTATGAAAGAATATTTTATAAAATCATTACTTTCCATGTTATAAGCAAATATAATTTTTCCAAAAAGAGCTTAGGGAAATGGGGAGTTGAAAAATGCACATAACAAAAAAATATGAACATACAACAGTATTTAATGTATGCTATCTGGTGAAATGAGATGTTATTTCTTTTTCCCCATTTTGTTACTACAACAATATCTACTATTTCGTTTCACCTATCTTAAAATTTATAAGAATAATTTTGATGAAGAAACGAGAAATTTTGTGCTGTGCACTTATCCACTTATTTTCTGTTATTTAGTTAACTAAGTTTTTATTTATGTTTTTGGCACTAATGGCTACTTTGGTTTCAATAAACAAAATAATAATTATGATGCCTAATCTTAACTTTAACAATGACTGTTGCCAATAGGTGAGCGTTTGGCTTGAAATTAACCACTCAGCAATGGGAAATGTATATAAAACAAATTATTCAATCATTACAATAATAGACCAGCTTGACCTCTGGGGTCTCGTCTAGGAATCCTATGTTCCTAGGTTCAAACCCAGCCGGGATCGAACGATTTTTCTTGAGCGATAAAAATCCATAGCACAACAACTTCCTTTGGAGGGGAATTAAAGCAGTCTGTCCCATGCCGATTGTGGCATGAAAATGAACCCTAGAAGGTATGTGAAAATACCTTTCCTGGCAAAATTGGTAGGCCATCTCGCTATCGCTCATAGAAATTCTCGTATGCTGATATATTAAGTCGGTTCTGAAAGTGCACGTTAAATACCTTAAATAAATGGGGAGAAAATATAGCAGCATCTATGGTTAAGGTGTCTAAGGCGCTAGTCTCGCAATAGACTGGATTACCGGTAGCAAAAAGGTCAAGATCGAATTGGGTATAATTCTCCACACTTGATTTATAACAATGGTTTTTAACTCCCTACTCCACGATAATGTGGACAGTTTACTCAAATTACCTTCCTCATCATTAACCCATAGATTAAGCCGTTAAGTAATTCATATGTTAAAACACGTAAAATAAAAGTATCTTAACCATACATATAGCTTCGAATCATGTTATGATAAATAGTTTTTTTCTTCAAAATATATCACTTAAAATAGGCTTAGTTCCTCTATTAAATTGCCCTGTCCCCTTATACAGACGTTAAAAACACATCCGAGGCGTCATTATTTATAGCCTGGATTCATTAATTAATATTTTTTTGACGACAGCTGCAGCCTAATTGGGCCTATTAAGTTTTTTAAAATGATATTCGGATAAATGGTCCATGGTTCTAATAACATTCATTGTATGATTCCCCCGCTAGGGGCTACACAAGACATATTATACGGACGACGATATTACATGTAGTACAGATGTCACCACGAGAAATGCCACATAATTTATTACCACAAACTATAAATCCCCGTATCTAAGAAACTGTTTATTTTCGCACCATGTTCTACGACCTGCACGGCTACACACATTTCTTAACTACATAAATGGAATATAGGCTAGGCAAGGTAGAATTTATATTAAATGTATCCACATTTGCGTGAAGTGAGAGTTATAAAACCTGTGTGAAAAGAACCTAAGCCCATCCGGCTGAATCTCTACCTCCTTGTCACCGGCGGCTGGCTGACATTTAGGTCGGCGTGCCCACCGATTCGGGGGTCTGAGAAATCTATTACATGTCTCGGGAACTGGTTTGACCTCAGATGGTTATAAAATTATTTATTACTAAATATATATGTAGATATAGATAGACCCAGATAGTAGCAGCCCTAATGCTTGTGTTGGATAGTTTGTGTTTTGTATTGCATTATTAGGTTAAGTTAGTTTATAAATTAATGTGTTGCTATAAGCCTGCTATAAAATTTACGCAAAGCACCAAAAATAATATTAATGAATAGATGAGATGACAAAGGAAAAGATTTCACATTTTTGTCATTTCAAAACTGAGATAGTCATTTTGTAGCCGACCCAAAGCTGCATCAGTTGGCCTAAAGAAAGAAAACATTCCTTCACTTCTAATGCATGTAAACAGGTCTTCAATATTTTAATGCTGTAAAAAAAGGAAAAAATTCCAAGAATGTTTCCCCTCTTCCACGCAAGAAATTTTGAAGTTAAGTCTGTAGAGAATAAAAAATATTATTGACTTCAAGTGTTGGTGGCCGGATACTTTCAAGAAGAGTACAACAAGTGTTTTGGGTATTGAAACATTTCTAATCAGCAAATACAGACAAGATCAGAAACGTTTTGTACTAGCATATTCGTTCATTGACAGACTCGTGGGTGATTTGTTCAAACTTTATAAAGACCGTGGTTACGTTGAACTTCCCACAACTCCTGTGTAGAGTGGAAAGGTTCCTATTAACTGCAAAAAAAAAAATGATCTCTGAAAAGTTATGCACTATGTTCCCGATGAACACAAGACGTTCTACGACAACATTTTGTTATGTCCAATAACTCCTGCTCAAGCTGACGAAGTTCAAGAGGATAGCGACTAGAAAAAAAGAGGACACGCTGATAGTAAAAACTAGCATTTATATGTGTTTTGTGTAAGCATTTTAGTCCTTTTTTTTAAAAAAATTTGTATGGTTAAGTTAGGGCAATGTTTTTGTTTTGCTTTTTTCATGTTTTTCACAAAACTTTATTACTTGTATTAACTTTTTTGGATGAAAAATATGTCATAAATATTACTCTAATAATGATTAAATTAGGAAATAATAACGATTGTTACAAGAAATACATTAATTTAAAATCATTACCACTCTTTAAATACGTTGAGGAGTAAAAGGAAAACATTCCATCAAATTAATTTAAGTATAAAGCTCCTATTTTATTTTTGAAATTTTAAAACCACGTAAGGAAGTGTTCAGATCATCTAGTGCTACAATTGGTTAATTGTAAGTTTTTATATAGAATGCTTACTTTCAGCAGTAATCAGTTTTTTTCGTTTTTTCAAAAATTGGGTCACACGGAATCTTTTCCTTTTTCATCTGACCATTCATTAATAAGACATAATAATACTGGATTCATTATTTACACTACTTGAGTGATAGTTTCATTTTATGAAAATAATCAGTTTTTATACAAAACGTGTGTAAGGTTTTACTATGTTATTTTATTACAATCAATTTTTAACTAACCAATTATTTCACTTTTGATTTGTATCTATTGAGAAAAAAATTATTATTTGTATTTTATTCCACTTATTTTCGAATAATATCTATATTATTACAAGCTTGTAACTTCACAAAATATTCTTAAACGAGAACTGTTTCGAGTTTAATGGTCAGAGTTCCTGGCTACAAATCCAGTGGTCCCGGCTTCGATCCCTAGTGCTTCCAAAATGAATTTGTGAAGCAGTGGGTCTGTAATGGGGTCAAACTCAGACTAGAGAAGACAAATGAGGAGCTACCTGAATAAAGAAATATCAGCTCCAGTTTAGAAAACTGAGATTAACGGCCAGAGAACTCGTGTTGACATATGACACACACTATACGCAGATGTTGGCACTATCATAGCTGATGGCGGCGGCCGCTCGGTCGGTATAGCTCGCTTGAGGGCTCACACCAGCGAGTTAAAAAAAATTAAAACTTTAAGTAGGTCTTTGAACTTAGATTTTGACACTGATGATGTTATACAGTTCAATTTTATTACAAAATTTCATATCTGACAACTATAAAAGTTAGGGTCTACTATATTTACTTTCACGTAATCATACGTCAAGTCATATGATCTGTAAATGTCAATTTTGAAAGATATTATTAATATCTAAAAAATAACACTAGCAATACAGTAAAATGTAATCATTGTTGGCCGAAAAAGTATGTTTGTGTTTTCTAAAAGTTTATTCCTACTAATTTACTACTAATTTAATTGATAAAGCGTTTTGATAATAGAAAACTTTTTAAAAAATTACAAGGAAGAAATGTTTGATATCAATTCTAATTCTAATTTAGAAGTATTACTTAATAGCTCAATATTGATTGCTAATTTAAACATATAATTAAGACAAATGCTTAGAAACCTAGTCATTTTTGTACAACATTTATGAGTAGTCTAAATCAGCTTCTAAAAGTCAGAACGGAACGAAAATTCATGGAACTAGCAGTCTTCCGTAAGTTGGCCGTGGCCAGATGAAAACCGTGATATCACTTATTTTTATATTTTTATTTTTAACGTCTTTTCAAAATAACGTTTTATAACCAAAATTATCTATGTGCGAGGGATAGGGAGAGTAGTTAGAGGAAACGAACCTGCATTCGTGTGGAGAGAGGATAAAAAACAATATTTAAAAATCACATTTAGGCAGCCACCAACAGCGGAACCGGCCGATATTCGAAACTAGACCCCGACCATTCAATCCAGTGTGTCGCGGGACTAGAACTTTGGATCAGTACGGGTTAGTATTATTTTAGTTCTTGTCGATGACAGTGGTCTTACTGACCTTGAAAGTCTGCTACAGAACAAGCTTTAAAAATGTGTTTTTATGTTTTGAGAATGGTTATGATTTAGAGCCACTTATTTATTTAGTTTTATATTTATATTAAACTTTATTAATTTCTTTGTATCCGCTTTATATTACATGAATACATATTTATTACACATGCTTCTCTAGTTTTCATTTTTTTAAACAGATTATTTGAATATATATCTTTAGTAAAAAAATCTATATGCTCTCTAGTTAACTACCCCGATTACATAATACGAGACATTTATTTAGAAATATAAATATTAAACCCATGATTAGGCTGTACTAAAAAGAGAGGTAAAGTTATATATGTATATATATAACTTTAACTTCCTTAACTATAATTTTAGAAAACATTTTAAATAAATATGTAGATGTGTATGCAACACAAACTAAGGATTATTAGAGTCTGGAACCACGCACGTCGTGAAATCCAAAAGGGCCGCACTTTCTCAACAGGATAGTTCTAATTAGCTTCGACATGACCGGGATTCAAACCAGTAAACTCCTCCAAATGTAGTTAAACTCCGAACAAAGCAGGCTTGCAGTCATATCCGCAGAACAATTTCAATAAAGTTACAAATTTCCAACAGTCAGATCGCAATAATTGTAAAAACCTAATAGGACAGGTCAAATGTTATTAGATCTACTTTCTATACATGCACCCAGGAGAGTTTTGCTGCTGTAGTTTTCTACAAAGGGCTGACAATTTTGACATGATCATATAGTGAGGTTTTGTAAATTTTGGTTTCTATAATTTAATTCGTAATAATATTTATAATATTCACGAATCTTTCAATCCACATTTAAGTAGGTATTTAAAATATAATTTTAATTTTCAGATGGAAAGTATCAATTTTTAAAAGTTTAAATTATGTTTTTATTATTAATGGCTACATCTAAGAATGTATAGCACAGCCAAGATAAAGTATGCAAAACTTGAAAGTGCTCTATTGTTTTGTGAACGTCCCTGTACAGGACCGGTCACGATTGTTGAGCAAATGGTTACAATTTGTTCCACCCCACCCCTCCCACCGATTACCTTAATTTTCTAAATCGTTCCAAAAGCTATTATTTAAATTCCATTCTCCATTGTGACCAGACATGTGGGAATTAGGAACAACACACATACACATACACGTACAAAAGATATTATTTTCATTCATAAAAAATACAGAAATACTGTGATTTTAAACAATAGCCATGTTGTTATTTTAATTGGTTTTATTGCCGCTTTTTTATTTTAAAGTAAGAAAGGAATTTTTATTATACTGAAATATTTATCATAGTTTTGTTGCCTAGATAAAGGCTTTTGTGGTGAGGTGGAAAGGAAAATAGTCTTAGCTCTTTTCTTGAGTCTTGTCATAATTTTTTCCTCCTTCAAAAAACTTTAAAGTTAAACTCAAATAGCAAATCAAAATTTAATCAATTAGCGGAACATATTAATTTGTTTTATATAGCACTTGTACTTTTCGATACAAGTTTATTTTAGTAGCAGAATATCGACTTGAATCCTATTCTCAATTTTTAAAATTCAACGGACTTGTGTGATTGGTCATTGTCTGCCCTCATGCCTATCAACACTATGGATGTAAAACCCGAGACAAATAAACCGGAAATAACTTAACATTGTTCAGTTTTTCATAGTTTTTAGTGTCATTTATGTAAATGGTAAGCATTACGCTTATGTAAACGTTTGGTATTAGCCAAATGTAGTCTAAAAACACACCTAATAATGATTGAAAATCAAAATTTTCCAATAAATTTAACATTACAAATCTTGACGTAATTTTACCACAATGTCATCCTGCTAGTAAGTTACACATAGTACTCAGGTTTTTATAGTTTTAATCCTAGCTCAGTAAATAGCCAGACCTCATATCATTATTTTACTCTCTTAACACCCGCCGAACTGCTTAAGGAGTCACTCTCGTGTTAGATTAGCTTGCAGATGGCGTGGAGATCGGGGTTCGAATCCCGAATGGGTCTATTGAAGATAGCTTTTCCTAAATGGCCTCCTCTCATTTCACGTAAATTCAATTAGACTACCCCATTAGAGTAATTATATATGCGTATAACTAGAACATGTAATAAGATGAGGTGATAAAAAAAAAACTCTCCAACCAAAGTGAACAAATATAATTTCACCGCTAAATATTTTAGTAAATTAGTGTGAATTGAACCTAGGACCCCCATATCAATAGGAATACATTTTAAAGTTTGAAACACACCCTCTAAAAATAATGTTCGCACAAAAAATATCCACGAATTAGGCATGTTTCTATAATTAGAAATTAGTTTTTAGAGTGTGTACAAAAAGAAAATTGAAATGTAATGGAAAGAAAGCCAATAACACTAAAGTCTGTTCAGCGTAGGAATTGTTTTCTGAAAGGCCTTTTTCCCTACCAGAAAGCTATTATATAGTAGGATATTGGTAGGAAAAAAGACCTTTCAGAGAGTAATTCCTACCGTGAATGGAGTATAGTTATACGCCTGCGTGCTCGACTGGTATGCCTAGCTCTGAGCTCTGAAGGTCGAAACCATTTCTAGGTCCTGGTAGAGTGCACTAAAACGTTGTTTCTTTATCATACAATTGGTTTTATATTCTCTCGTCGAGTGAATTCCAGTTAATTTCTTACTAACCACACCTTTACACCCGCCCTTGTTCTAAATGCACTATTATATCAGCAACAGATTACAAACTAACTCAACTCCAGAATATATAGAAAAACTAGTCCTGCAGCCATTAATTCCCCTACTATACATTTTATATCATTCCTCCAGTTAAATCCGAGACCTTTGACTCGCTGGGTGGACGCTACCAACTAAAAAATAAAGTTTTGGGTTTTGTCCCTACAAAGTAAATAATTACCTTTATGTTAAACGTACCCATAAATAAATGCTAATATATCTAATTTTATTTAACAGTATAGATGGTTCACTAGATCTAATTTCATGCATTCATACGCCAGATATATGTTATTCAGCTTCGCTTTATGATTTAAAAGCTAAACTACAGATTACATCAAGGCACAAAACGAAATTGTTATTGAAGATTTATTTGAAAGGTAGCCTGCTGTACATTAGGTAATCATATTACACATAAAGCCCCGACAGGAGCACTCAGTAGACTAGTTTGTGGCCCAGCTTACGAGCAGCACTAAAAACCGATATTAATTACATAACTAGAGCACCTACATCGGGTACACTTGAATTTACTCAAACATAGACCCTTGAAAATATAGGCGTTGATGCGACAAACAATTGAAACATAGACCCTTGAAAATAGAGGCGTTGATGCGACAAATAATTGAAACATAGACCCTTGAAAGTATAGGCGTTGATGCGACAAACAATTGAAACATAGACCCTTGAAAATATAGACGTTGATGCAACAAACAATTGTTTCCTTTTTTGGTGACCTGGTGGTCTAGGGGTAAGGTGTCAGACTTCTGTGCTGGGGTCCGGGGTTCGATCCTCGGTCCTGGCACAGATTTTTGTAACCCGAACGGGTAGTAAGTCGTGGTGCTAATAATAATAATAATAATAATAATAATAATAATAATAATAATAATAATCATAATAATCATAATAATAATAATAATAATAATAATGATAATAATAATAATAATAACTTTTGAAGTAAGTGATGGATTTCGACCAAATTTGGTGCCCCTTTAGGTTATATTTTTGATATTTCAGAATCTTCATTTTGGGATCAGGTGTGTTGGTAGTAATTATAATTGATGAAGAATTCTGAGCAGGTTTGATGCTATAAAAGTAACGTAAATAGTTTCGTTATATTTATAGAGTAATTAGGGTTGACAGAATTTAATGATACCAGGTTTAAACCCCAAACAAAGTGGTTCTTTAATATATTATTAATATAATTATAATTATTGTATATAACCTATATTAACGGGACCAAGGTTGTATTTATATATTAAAATGTCACTATAAACATTATGAAAAGTTTGAAAGTAATCGTGGAAAAATAGCTGTTATTTATTTTAGAACTAAAAAAATACGACTTTAATTCAATTGATTATGTGACTTAGATTTTTGACCTTCATTTATTTATGAATTCCTGAAATGGTGACAAATAGTTCTTTAACTAAGAATCACTTTTTTTTAAATTAAACGATTTTGAGCTTTAATATAAAATATTACGATTAAATGACAAAAATGGCCAGCTTAGAGCTATAATTGAACCGAAAGTTTTTTTTTTTTTCCAATCTGTTCGTTTATAATTTCACGATTTTGAATCGATTTTCTTTTAAATATCCTTTTTACAGCGTAAGATTATGAATAAATTATTATTGGAATTGGTCCAACGTACGAGTTTTCCCATATCAAATTAAAATTAATGGAGCCAGAATGCGCGCGATTGCTAAAGTGTAACAAAGTCTTGCAAACCGGCTCAGCTTCGTGAGCGGTCGTGAGAGGGACCGATGATACACGAGGTCGAGACAAAATAGCGCGGTGCGAACAGTGAAAGTACTTCCGCTACTTCCGGTGAAAGCAATTGGAGGGGAAGGGGGAAAATAACTTTCTTTGTTATGAGAAAACTAGCAATGCATACATACAGACCAAAACAAACACAATCTTACATACATTTATATCGAATAATGATAAATATATATCTGGTATTCGATTTCCAGGAAGTCTTAAAGAGGTGGAAGGGAGGGGGTGGGTGACTGTAGAAAGAGTGAGGTTAAACAAAGTGTGTTTTATTTGTTGGAAACACTGCGACTGAAATGCTATGATGGATTCACGATAGCTATGCCCTTTTCTATCATTTGAAATATTCGTACAAAGAGTTTATTTAACTTTCATCCACTTGATAACAAGTAATGCCAATTTGACAAGTTTAGTACAGTGACCTCATTAGTTCTTTATTGCAAACATTGGCTGAAAGTAGCCAATGTCAACCTTTTTGGAAATAGGTATTTGCTTAGTTATACTAACTTACATTATCAATCAAAAGTGTTATCAAATGATTATAATAATACTTCACCAAGGGCTAGTGTATAATTGGCTTTTTCATAGCTTTTTAAAAGAACAAAATATTTGAATAAAACTTTTTTTTTTGTGGTTATGGCAACAGGAGATGTTTTAGTATATGAAATAATAAATTTAAAAGTAATATATTTACACTTCTTGTTATAACTGGCCACCAAAATAGATAAAATGTTATAGAAAGAGAAATAGAAAGAGCCGTACAAAATATTAATTTTAAAAAAAGTTTCTATTTGGCAATCGGCACATGAACACAGCCGAAGACGGTTTATATGACGTCATCAGCCACCCTTATTTTGGCTGGTTAGCCATATTAATTTATTAAGATAACGCAGCATTTTGGAAGCTCTTGTTTGAAAATTATTTTTGGGTGAATCCCAGAAGCTGCTAGCAAACTTAAACAAAATCCAGACGGTTATTTTATAAGTTCGTGTTTCATTAATGTAAAAACTGCTAAAAGATTAAAAAAAAAAACTGTTTTTACTGCTGAAAATGACAACAACCCACCGTATTATATGGTCTTGCAAATCATATGGTTTGGCGAATGGATACAGGGTAACTTTTCCTAGCTGTCACCAACTCTCCTATCGTAGCTACCCTATAGTTGGGAGAAGGATGAAACTAAGCTGTGTTGGTTTTTAGAAAATCTCCAACTGTCCGCAATAGACCAAAGTTTTGAAATAGTATATCTTATAGGCTTCAAGCAAACATGTACAACAGCTTATTATAAAAAATAATTCTTCAAAATTAAGTTTTACCGTTTTATCATATTGTTTATGTGAAGGCTACTTTTTATGTTGCGTTATTACATCAATAAAACACACGTTATTAAAAATAAGTTTTACTATACTATAAAACAAATAATTTAATGAAGGCTAAACATGGATTTATATACCTATTCTTATATTTATGTAGTAGACCTCTATCACATATTTAATAAATGGTCATGACTTATAACACTAATAGCTTACCCAGCCAAACCTTGTACAAATTTATCAAATAAACAATGCCTACTTTATATAAATAATAGAAGTATTCCACCATCTTTACCCAGAAAAATTATATACATTTTCATACACATTTAAAAAAAATATGGACATATATATAGTCGAGAGTAAATTAACAGGGATAATAGAGAACATTTGTTTTCGTTTCAATATTTTAATGATAAATTTCAACGTATTTAAACTTATCCTAGTACATATACTGAGATCTCCATATTTAATTTTATGTAATTATTATTCATTCGTGCGTTTTGCAAGTCATCTATCAAGAATTCACTAATTTTTCGGAAATTATTATGTATCTCTCATGTGGTGGTTACAAAACATTATAGTGGATACGTTAGGTTTAAATACGTTACAATTTATCATTAAAGTATTGAAACAAAAACATACATTCTCTATTCTCTGTGCTAATTTCTCTCGACTATAGAGATGATTAAACTCCGCTTCGGTGGTTGCATGGTCTAAGGCACTAACCTCGCAGGGGTCTAGACTGCCAATGAATGGGAGATTGAGGTTCGAAACTCAGTCAGGTGTAATGAGGGTGGTTTTCCAAAATGGTTTTCCACTCTTCTTCCACGTAAATATGGGTACACTTCATCTTAATATAACCTTCCCAATCCCTTAAATCATTAGTGTAAATAGTACATAAGCGTATAACCCGGACGGGTAGTAAGACGCGGTACTAAATAGCCTATATAACTGTCAAATGTTTCCTTTAACGTCAAACAAACTAGAGACAGCTCCGTAACTCGAATGAGTACATAACTTAGATATGATAAGTCGCCTCGGTGGCGTAGTTGACTAACGCGCTAGTCGTGTTGAGCTCAACTGCTGAGGACGGGGAGATCGAGGTTTGAATCTCGGTCAGGTGAACTGGGGGTGGTTTTTCCCAAATGGTTTTCCACTCCCTCCACGCAAATGCGGGTTCACTTCCTTCAAATTCAACC
>CABFWB010001327.1:50901-69232 GCA_902151455.1 Timema bartmani | reverse complement strand
GGGGTGTCCTAAATGGTTCTCCACTCTCACTCCACGCAAATGCGGGTTCACTTCCTCTAAATTCAACCTTCCCAATTCCTAATCCATTAGCGTAATTAGTAATTAAGCGTATAACCCGAACGGGTAGTAAGACGTGGTGCTAAATAATAATAATAATAAGATGGTTAACTACCCGCAACGGTGGACATGCGGACTAAGACACCAGTCCCAAAAAGTACGATTGGTTAGTAACAAGGAGGTCGGGGTATGCTGAAGGTAGATTTTTCTTGGATGGTTTCCCACCCTATCTCCACGCAAATTCGAGTACAATTCATCTACATTCTTAACTTCCTCCTCCCTACCTTATTAGTGTAAATATTTGGAAAGCCTGGACTCGGAGAAAGGTAGGAAAGGCCTCAGACCAACTACACTCAAGTTACCAGGAATAATTAATTCTGTTGGCCTTGAAGTTTCGTAAACATTTGAACAAACTATTTGAACAGAGGAACTCCCAACAAAACAGTTGAGTGGCGTTAATATGAACAAAGCATGTGATGGCATCCTAACATTCTGAAAGGAGTACTCAAGACAAATCACAGAAGAAGCGTGTTTTGTATTTAATAGCGAAAATGAAGGCAGTGATTTTTAAATTGATCCAAACAGACGCGTAAATTTTAATACTTGTCTCATGTCGCAACACTTTCCAGTATGTTTAAAAATTTGAATACTCGACGGGAACTTTCTAAAACCGAGATAAATCATAACACAACTTTTTTTTTATGTTCACACATTTCTAATACTGTAATTGTAATGGCTATTAATTATTTAGGGAACAGGGTTCGAGTCTCAGTCCTTATAACCGATATTTACACGTGTTTACTTTGTGTGATTGCATGAATTTACTTTCACAAGCATAATCTAATTGTCGAGCCCAATTGTAAGGATTTTTTTAAACTCTTAATCTCTAGATATATTGTTAGTTCTTATGCAAACAGCGCCTATATTGTCATGTTGTATCAATATATCATATTTTCCTTAACTTTCGAGTTTTACAAAGACTGGGCGTCGTATCTAGGGTAAAAATTGCCCATGTCCACTTTCTTGCTTGTCCAAATTGCAGGGTTTGTAGCAAAGCTCAGGCAGTTCAAACTTTTCTACAAATATACAGATAGACAGATTCTATTTTATACCTCGCTTTTTAATGACATCGGGAACCCTTTCATAATAGTTTGCCATTCATTCAACGAATAGCGTAGATGATAGTTTTTTTAAGTCGATAATCACACGACCTACAAACTTATTTAAGGACATAACTTGCCTCATATAAATAACACTCAAGAGAATTTCCAATAAGTTGGAACACTAAAGTAATTTAAAATTTTCCTTGAACATAAATTTAAAAAATAAGCTATATAGCCCGCATCCCTGGACATATTTAAAAAATATAATGCTATTATACTTTCAGTGAGTGTCTGAAAATGTATAAAATACCTGAGGATGGCCCCACTTGTTAGACGTACAACAGAGTAGAAATATGAAGCAGGAGGGGTGGAGAGGAGGGGAAAATAAGGAGAGATATTGATTGGCAAGTTGAAAATAGTTGGCATTTCTTGGGTTTTTTCATTTACCTACAAGTTTATATTAGCACATCTCAGAAGTGGAGAGAAAAAATTTGTCACTCAAACTTTGCTTTTAGCTATCGGCAGCGGTGGCCCCATTAGCTTGGAGAGGAGATGGGAAAAACTACAGTGATAAATAATATGTTGATTACCCCTCCCAGAGCACCCAGCCGATACTCGAATCTCAAATTCCTTGTCACTGGCAACCCAGTCCATTTCAAGCCCGACGTCTTGGATCTAGTGACCGCCGGTGTTGGTAAGTTTGGTTAAACTAATCATTTACAGACTTACTAATTCGTACCTAGCAACGCTATATGTCACTAACCAAGACATGTTCTTATAGTGGGGCAACTAAAGTTTACATTTTGGCCCGCAATATCAAAATATACATAATTTTGGCTCATTTTAAATTCTATTTGATGATTTCCTTACATCTTTCAAACACACACAAGATTTATTTTGAATGAAAAATGTGTTAAGAACGTGGCAACATTAAAGAAATACCCCTCACCCTGTCCCCCAAACTTTTTTTTTTCACGTAAAAGTAAAATATTAAAACCGCTTCATGGAAAGCATCGTATAAATCAAACTACCTTCATACACGCGTCCCGTGACTTTTAAAAAGTTGGCACCGTTCAAAGAAACGCTGTACCAACATAACTAAGATAATGTATATTTTTAAAACATCTCATGGTTTTAACCTATGAGTGGTTTCTTTCTTGTAACTCGGTTTAAAAAGAGTTTTATTTTTATTTGATAGCTTTTGATGTTATCAGTGTAAAGTATATAAAGCGTCAATAATAAATTATGTTGAATGAGCCGCGAAGGTAAATAAAACGCGTGGCTTCAAAAAGGTTTACCTTGAAAGTTTCGAGGAAAGATAAAACCATATCTATTATGAGTCACTCGGGAATGTGTTGCCAATCCCTTAAACAAGTTAATACTGTTGTGATAGCTATTTTTTACAATTATTATTTTATTTTATTATTTTAATAAGGGATCTGCTTTTTCATTTGAACGCTAAATTATATATATTTTATTCACACTTTTGATAATATTTTTGCATTCATTGTCTTAGGGCCTATTACTCGTCTTGGCTATCCACATATTTTCATCAATGGTATAGGGATGAGTAAGGAAGAATTTAGAGAAAGCCTTCCCGCATTTACGTGGAGGAAAAGTGGAGAATCATTTAGGAACCTCTCTTTTACTTCAGTACACTCATTTTGAATTTTAACCCCAAACTCTCCCTCTTCGTCAAATCAGACAGGACATTAATTACATCTTTGTCAATTTGTTCACTAGTGCATACTAAAATAACTTGAAAGCGACCCACTTCGGGTGCCTCATGGTCTAAGCCAGGGGTCTCCAAACTACGTCTCGCAGGCCACATCCGGCCTACCACAAGATTATATCTGGCCCGTCCCAAATGTTATCAAAAACCAAAGTAATTGTTTCTCTTCGTTATCTCTCAACAACTCAGTATATTTGACATGTCCAGTTCCTGTCCGCAAGCGTGATTCCCACCTTGACACAGAGCCATAGTGCTGTCGGGATTGCAAACCCTAATTTACAGTCGCAGGCGCCATTCCTTATACCCACAAAAGAATGGCTTGAGACGATTTTTAGTTAGTTCCAAGTCTTCCAGTAGAGGGTTGTACAAGGAAAGTCCCGAAATATATTACCTAATTTAAAAATAATTATATTGACTAATTATTATAAATATAATTTATCAGATATAAATTGATTCATTTCTCACAGAGAAGAATCAACCTCAACCACTTTTATCAAACACTGACTGGCTTTGGAAAGTGGTATTTTTTACAGACGTGACCGGCCATATGACTTGAATCTAAATATTCATGCTGAAACAAATTTTATTTGTGATGTATTCGCGCATGTCAAGGCATTCAGGGCAAAAATAATGCAACTTAAAGAACAGATGAACGTGTGAAAATATATTATTTGGCCCGCTTAGCAAAAAGTTTGGAGACCCCTAGGCTAAGGCGTCACTCTCGCAGTAGACTGGTCCGCCGATGACCGAGAGATTGAGACTAGAATCTCGGTCGGGTGTACTAAGGGTGGTTTTCAAAAATGGTTTACCATTCTTCCTACACGCAAATTTGGGTACACTTCCTTCAAATATAACCTTCCTAATCCCTAAAACCAGTAGCGTAATTAGTACATAAACGTATAACCCGAACAGGTGCTAAGACGTTGTGCTAAGAGAAAAAAAACCGGAACCAAATTCGTAATTAACTTTTTGAATTGCGTTGTTCCTAAAGGTGTTCAGACCTAACTGAAAGGTTTACTAGATATGTTATTTGTACAAAGATTATATCGATTCTAGATTGTCGTTGGCATTGTTAATAACATAGCTATGAGAAATAATGGTCTTGTATAGTATGCAAGAACTTTCAAACAAATATGTGACAAAGCTGCCAACCTCCAAAACTCCACATAAATTTTATTACTAAAACCATTTTCCTTAATGCATCAAAGGAATTCCATATTCAAGTGTAAATACCATCTTGAAAGAGAGGGTAGCCTACCCATTTTTGGGAGAGAACAAAATATTCACCCACACCTTCAAGACCCAAACACTTTTTACCGAAATTTCTCAAAGGCCATAAATAGAGTTGGAATGTTCCTCAATTTTCTTGTTCGTGACCTCACAGCTTTAGAGCAGAATACGTTACATTCTGACATGTAGAAATTAAAAGAAATTATAGGGAGTACTTTTTTAAGTCATAAATCTTTTTATATTAGCGTTTTCCATGCCATAAATTGTACACAAAGACTAGTTGAACAGGTTACCCCGTTAGCGCGGTCATGATTCATGTCAAAAATTAATTAGAGCTTGAAATGTTGGTAAGAAAAGGGGAGGGGGGGGGATGAATACCCCTGGAGACTCACCCCTCCTTTCGTCCCGGACACAAGTTGCGGTCTTCTCAACAAACCCTCTGTAGCACTTCTATCTCTCTGAGTCTTCCCTGCTTCACCAACTTTCACTATCTCGACCTTTGAAAACGGTATGACCTTACCTTGGGGGCAAACGTGGTTTTCATAGCCCCCATCCCCCATTTTTAGACCAATTTAAGGAAACAAAAAAGGGTGAATAAGACGTTTTAATAGAAGACATATCAAGAGCTAAGTGTGTATACATACTGAAAGTAGACCACCCATGCGTCGACAATCATATCTGGGCTTCATATGTTACTACCCGTCCGGGCAAACCACATATATAAACTAATGGAGGATGAAAAGGCTGTAAATGAGAGGAAATGCACGTGCATTTTCATAGAGACAGAGGGAGAAAAAATACCCTCAGTATCCTCGGCTGGGGTTCGAGCCTAATCCTCACCATCATCAGCAGATCATAACGAGTAACGAGGTGAGGTGATCGCGTGGTCTAACAGGGAGGTCAAGGTTCGAATCTTGACCGGGTGCAAGGAGGGTGCGGGGAGGGTGTTACGTCCGATTTATCAGAGAGATTTTCCCACCCCCCCTTCTCTAAACTAACTTCTTCCTCCTTATCCCTTAAATTAGATTGTTAGTAAGAATGGTGTTTAGAGTAATGATTAAGAAAACCATTACCAACTTTACACCTTGAATTTTTTTTTTAATTTGGAAATTATTATACGCAAACGATAATATTAGTGGATATTAGGACGAGTATAGATGTATAGAAAATACTAAAATATATAGAACTTTACTCTAGATCATTCAATATTATTTAAATAAATAAATCTACTTTTTCTTCTTCAAAAGCGAATGAGCCATGCCAAGTTAACGAAGTGTACAGAGAGATTCACAAGCGACATGATAGTAAAAACAAAGGAGTGTTGTTAACAATACAAACTGAGCGTATTGACTTGTTTCAGGGTCAACCCCCACCCCCCTTAAGTCGTCAATTTATTTTTATGGAAAGTATATTTAATAAAAAACTCTTAGTAGTCTTTTCTCAAAGGAACGAGGACGTAGGCTATTTACCGACCGTCCTTTCTGCGAGGTGTATAACTGTTTATACACCTAAAAGGAAATACATTATGTCCATTTGGTATTTAAAAGAGAAAGCTGTGTGCTAGTCATGGAAAAATTAATTTTATAGTATTTGTAATTTCTTATAGGAATAACATTAGAGAACCAAGATCCTTAGGTCATTTTTATAAATATTAATTTTTTTTTATTTCACACAATTATTTAACTTTGAAAATGTTCCGTTTAATATTCAAAGTTTCCTTTAAAAACTTTAAAGTAACAATGTTTTACCACCCATAAGAGATACTTACACTTTCTTTTTTTATTAATTTGAAGCAACAGCTGCTTTTTATAACATGTTGAAAAGTTGCCAGTTAAAATTCTTCAGCGACGCCCACTGTCGGAATACCAAAATTAAATATAACTTTATTAAAAGTTCATGGTTAAAAGAGCTATAAAATTAAAATTCAACACCAATTATTTATAAAGAATTGTTATTACATTCTTATCGAAAAGAAGAATGTGACACGATGTTTTATCTGAGGTTAAATATGAAGTAGTTTAATAAGCGATTTTAATCCAAGAAATGTTGCCAGAATATTTACCTAGAGGGAACTAAAATAAAACAAGAATTTCCCTTCACAGAACAGATTATGGTGGAGGCATCTGTCTGATTTAGTTTGATAAATTATGAAGAAGAAATATTCAAGCTATAGTTAATTCGTGTGTTTATAAAGTGTACTTTCTAAACACAACGGAATATTGGCTCATGAATCTCAAAACAAACTTGATTTCTCCAATGAATTATTATAAAGGACGACTACATGTTTTAAGGGGGACATTAGAGCTCAATATTAATTTTTTAAATTTTGAAATAACTTATCAATAAAAATAAAATAAGACAAAGAAGATCGTTGGATGGAAACTATAAAACATTTTTCTTATTAAAGGGCTTGTCTAAACTTCAAATAAGCTAAATAATTAACGGGTGAACAGAGACTAACCATAACTTATATATTAACTTCCAATAGTGAATATAATTTAGGTTTGGTGAAGAAAGGGTAAGAAAAAATAATCTAATTTGGTTTAAGTATAAGTTGGTTCAGTAAAATATTGTCTAATTAGCAAGTTAAATTATTAAAATTGCTTTTTGAAACGGGTCTAAAATATTTTAAAGTGGGAAAACGCTGGTCAAAGTTTGTCAATAATTTGGGAAGAAAACATTCGGTTTCAACAAAACTCTTAACATATAATTATCAAAGTAATCACTAAAATATAGTTTGATTAATATATAATTTTGTTTCTGTGGCCATATTATCTGGGGCAAAACGGTTAAGAATAATTTTTGAAAAGGTTGATAAGTAAAAATATATTTTGTTACCGTCAACATTGATGGCGTTTTATTGTATTATTATAATATGTAATTTGATTAAATAAATGAGATAGAATTGTAGAAAAATGAAAAACAAACAAAAGTAAAAACACTAAAAACAGTTTACCCACACTTCAATATTTCTATGTGACAGGGCATATTCCTCAAGCGGTTGTAGAGAAGTCTACAAAGACTTACTGAGGGAGGTTTGTAGAGAAGTCTACAAAGACTTACTGAGGAAGGTTTGTAGAGAAGTCTACAAAGACTTACTGAGGAAGGTTTGTAGAGAAGTCTACAAAGACTTACTGAGGGAGGTTTGTAGAGAAGTCTACAAAGACTTACTGAGGTAGGTTTGTAGAGAAGTCTACAACTACTTTCCGAAGAAGATTGTAGAGAAGTCTACAAAGACTTACTGAGGGAGGTTTGTAGAGAAGTCTACAAAGACTTACTGAGGGAGGTTTGTAGAGAAGTCTACAACTACTTTCCGAAGAAGATTGTAGAGAAGTCTACAAATACTTACTGAGGAAGGTTTGTAGAGAAGTCTACAAAGACTTACTGAGGAAGGTTTGTAGAGAAGTCTACAAAGACTTACTGAGGAAGGTTTGTAGAGAAGTCTACAACTACTTTCCGAAGAAGATTGTAGGGAAGTCTACAACTACTTTCCGAAGAAGATTGTAGGGAAGTCTACAACTGACTGAGGAAGATGACCTGTCACATAGAAATATTTAAGTGTGCGTGAAATTGTTTCAGTGTTTTTACTTATGTTTGTATTTCATTTTTCTGTAATTCTATCATATTTATTTAATCACATAAAATAACTTGCTTGCTGCACTTTATTTTTCGTAATACATAATATTACATTTGATTATTTTTATTCAAATAGTTTTAGTAGCTTCTATAATTGTTCCTTTCTTAATAGGCCAAAATTTTGAGCAAACAAATATTATGGGCATTTAACCGGTTATTCCTTCAATTTTTTATTTCACCGCGTATTACCACCCGTTCAGGCTATCTATTCGTATATCTACACTAATGGAGTTGCTATTAGAAAGGTACAATTTAGAGTAAGTGTACCCAAATTTGCTTGTAAGGATAGTGGAAAACCTCTCAGTACAAGCAGATGGGGTTTGAAACCAGGCTTTACAATCACCAATAAACTGGACAAACATTGCTGTTTACATAGGCTCTTAAACCTATCACTTTCTGTAACCAATAATTATGTGAGGAGCAGTAGTTTTTCTTCATTAATATTTTATTATGGTTCTGTTATAAAACCTTATCGCTACTATCTCATAATATTTAATTTATGACAGCCAAAAAATGTAAATATAAAATACAGACCAGGCATATGCCACAAGCCCATCAATAGGAAAGCGGCTCGGCATGTTACTATTTGGTCGATATCGAGGTTATTCCTATAGCATTTCAGAGTGTAATTAAATTTGAGCGCAATCCAATATATTATGGATGAGTAAGGGCTTGTTACATTGTAAACAGGGGCCTCGAGGCTTGAAAGCAATGTCATGTCAAAATTCTCTTAATTATTTTTACGGCGAAAATACGACTCTCGCTCCTACATAATTAAAAAAAAAAAGTCAAAAAGAGGGGAAAGCAATTTAAATTAAAAATAACAATGGCAATTAACTAAATAATTCATTTATTAATTAAAAATATATTGCAGTGCTGGAAAAAAATTAAACGTTATACAAAATTGATGTATCGTAGTAATTTAGTGAAAATATGCGACGTGCTTTTTCCTCTCTAATATTTTAAAGTCAATATTACATTGTATATTCATAGAGTTTATTTATATCATTCATGATTAATTGAAAAACAACATTTATTTGTAAAACATAAAAATATAACTTACTTATAAAAGATCATTAATAAAATAAAAACAAAAGGAAAAGACCAAACAAAAAAAAAAGTTAAATAAAACGATTTTGATCGTTTTGTTTGTGTAAGTTAAACAGATTTAATTAATAAAGTGAATTTAAATTTGATCTAAAAACTTAAAATGAAACACACATACTAGATCACAACTATTTGCATGAAGCATAAAGTTAATATAGTTTAGTTTGCTTGTGACTAGGAGGGTGGTTCGAATCCCGTTTGGGTGTACTGAAGCTGGTTTAATTAAATTGTTTCCCAGTTCCCACTCTCGCTTAATGTTTAAAAAGGTACATTTCTTCTAAAGTGTGCCTTCCTCATCCCTGTACTATTAGTATTAATTAAATATGTGAAGCCCGGCTGGGAAGTAAAAGGCAGAGGAAAAATAAATACTCACTCGGCACTAACAAGGATAGTTACAGCTGTCAATTACGACTGACATGTTTAGAGATGAGAAATTAATAAACCAAAATATCAATATAATAATCATTTTACATTTAAGGATTTTCTCTCCGTCCTTGATAGAAAAACATCTAGGAGACACAATAAACTTTTCCTTGACTGGTTTTCATCGTCATTCGACAGGTTTTTGATATTGTTTGTTGAATTATTCATAGTCGAGGGCTGCTGCCATCTACTTTAGAATTCTGCCCTGGGATTGATGGAATGGACTACGTGTTCCTTTAAAAAAATGAGCTAAAAAGAAAATGTTACGTATTGTTGACATCTTTGTCCTCTGTCCTATACTTTTAATCAAACTTTGGACAAAAAAAAAACCTGACATGTAGGAATATTTTTTTATTAAAATACAGGGAAAATAAGTTATAATCGAGTAAAAAATATAAAACTAAAGAGAAAGTGAGACAGAGATATAACTAGGAATGAATAAATAAATAAATATGGTGGAGAAATAGAAAATCTCAATTTTCTATAACTACTGTTATACTAATGTTTCAAACTTCTTTCTTAGCATTTCAACAAATTCCAAAAATAAAATAGCGAAATAATTTTACAGTGACGGGAAATAAAACTGTTACACTATATTTACATCGAGATCACAACATGATGAAATAAATATTACTTCCGAATATGTAAAAAAAAAAACTTTCTGCAGATTGCCAATACAGTTTCATTTTGAAAAACTCACATCAAAATAGCCTCATCGTAAGGAAAATAAATACATAAAATTAAACCTTATAAAGAATAATTCTTAAATACCTAATTATTGTAGATTTTTACAAAATGTAAGAATATTATTTTAGAAATAACTTATATTCCTGACATTTCGTTTTTTTTATAAAAGAAATATTGTCCCAGGGATATTTAGTGGTCTTCGCAGTGTTATAAAAGTATAAAATATTGTACAAGGAGGTAACTGTTTGTTAAACTATTACTCAGTGATAACACAGTGTAAGGAGGTAACTGTTTGCTAAATTATTACTCAGTGATAACACAGTGTAAGGAGGTAACTTTTTGTTAAACTATTACTCAATGATAACAGGGTATAAGGAGGTAACTTTTTGTTAAACTATTTTCAGCGATAAAAGTGTAAAGAGTTTGTTTGTCAAACCACAACTTGGTGATGAAAATGAAATATAGTAAATGTTTGGTAAACTATTCCCGCTGATGAAAATGTCAGGAGATAGCCGTTTGGTAAACTACTACTCGCTGATGAAAATATTTTAGAATAATTTGTGAAACGTTTCATCATGGAATCAATAGTATTAAAATAGTGGCTCACTTGACAACGAATGACCCCGTGGTGAAATCACATGGGATGAACCACCATTCATTGCAACCAGCCGAGATTCGAACTTAGACCCCTCCCATCACCAGTAATCCAGTCAATTTTGAGCATGACGTCCTAGTTCATGTGGCCCCCAGGGCAGATCTATGTTAAGCTAGTCTACAAGCTTTGTGATGCTCGTAATTTTCTAAGTAGGCTCTACAAACATTGTATATATTTCAAAAAAGAATATTGTTTAGTCCAAATTATACAGTATGTAATCTCAAATAGGTAAATACGGAATTTTTAATATACATTTAAATTTGACATAAGCATCAATATGTTTCTTGAAGATCAGACGTTCAATTTCATTTTGATTTGGTTAAATCTGATGAGTAAAAATAAGTTTACTTTAAGATTTAAATATATATATATATAAATGCTATTCCATTTAACACGATAATGTGAAAATATTTTTCATATTGAACACACATGTACTATATTCTAGTGTTATTTTTGTTTTGTAACGAGAGTTTATTAAAAACTATCATGCCGACACACCAATACACTTTTAGAAATAAACATTTGGTGGAAAAGTTATTTTTCAATAGTGGTGCGATAAAAAAAAATTCTTAAAACATAGTTTGATGTAATATATCAAAAATAATATATCAAATAATTAAATATATTATAGAAACCATTCGAATTATATATTTCTCTAACCCGAATCTTTTTTTTCTCGAATCTAGAATGTAAATTAGAATCCTTAAATTTGATTTAAGAGTAAACATATTTATTTTTGAGTAAATTAATTAAATTAGTACAATTTTGTTCTTTTTTGTGATTTTGTTATTTTTCCAACTACATGAGTCTAATCAATTACTTTTACCGATTGCTTAAAATTGTTATATTGAGTAAAGGCCTTGATGATTGTAGTTTTGTTAGATTTTAACAAATCTCGAATACGATAGGATTCGAGAGTTTTAAGGATTCGAGCATTCCATATCTAATAGATTGCTAGTTAAAGTGCTGAAATACAATTTTATTGAGAGTTTCAGGCCATACCAATTAAAACCACATGAATTAGAGCATTAAATTGATGTGAAGGGGTAATTTCAGGTACTGCCTTGTTTCGCTTGGGCTTTATTCTTGAATCCTAGAAGAGAGGTTACTAAAGAACCAGGTGTTAATGGTACCTTCTATGTGCCTTGAAAACCTGTCTAGTCATTATTATGTTCATACATAACAGATCCATTTTGTATTTTCATTAAAATCTACCGGGTGTTTGGGAAATACGAACTGTGTGTCGGAGAATCTACATGTGGGAAACCAGGGCTAGCGATACACCTTGTTTCTTGTTGGTACGAATACTAATATATTTGATGTGTGCTATTTTTAAAACATGCCCATGACCATAAACAAGAGACTCTCTCACTTACTCAATTAAGTAATACGCCCCTTACTTTGAGTAATCAACCTTAAAACATTATTATGACATAAGCTTTAATTAATAGAATATATAACCCTCATCGGTGAGCGTGCAGAATAAATGTCAGGCTCATCTAGTATGGTTCACCAATTACGGGGAGCTCAGGGTTTGAATACCAGATATGTATATTATTATTATTATTATTATTATTATTATTATTATTAGCACCGCGTCTTACTACCCGTTCGGGTTATATGCACTTACGCTAATGTGTAATGGTAGGGTGATTGTGAGATGAAATGGAGGACCTACAGTTTAACGTGGAATCCGAACCACGGTGGAGGCCTGGAATTCCTCACATTCACAAGTTGTGATTAATACACATCTTGTCAGAGGTGAAGGAAGGGTTTGGCAATCAGATAAATCTGTACCGGGACCGAGGATTGAACCCCGGACCCCAGATATGTATACATCCGACGGGTAAATAAGACATGGTGTGGTACATAGCCAATAGTTTGAAACTTTTATTTCAACATCAAATGGTTTAATCTAGGTGTGAAGGCTAGATATAATTTGTCACGTCTTACTACCCATTCAGACTATACGCATCCGATAATGGGATAGGAGTGAATAAAGTAGAATGTTTGAGAAGATGTACTGGCATTTGCGTGGAGAGAGAGAGAGAGAGAGAGAGAAAGAGAGAAAAAAAAAAGAGGGTGTGTATGTTAAAAACTATTTAGGGAAAACCAGCATCCTTAATACAACTGGGCCGGGATTCGAGCCCCAACATCTCCACCACAAGCCAGGCAGATTCAATTTACTTTACACTTAAACTGTGTGTTCACTGATGCAGGTATGACCAAGGTAATTTAGAGAAGTACACCCGCATTAGGGTGGAAAGGTGAAAGAAAAACCACAGTGATAAACTACATGTGGAATAAAAACCTCCAGTACATTCAGCTGAGATTCGAACCAAGACTTCCACATCGACGACAATCCAGTCCATATTGAGCCTGATGCCTCAAACCGAATGACCTCCAAGACGTCCCTAGCCACAAGGTCATTGGAATGGCTTAGCCATAAAGAAATAAATACCGGCCAGTCTTGCCTACTTAACATACAGTAATAACCGGGCCTTGGCGCCTACCAACCTACCAGCCTACCAACGGTACCAATTCACAAAGTAATAAAAAAAAGTTTAATACAGCATTTAATACCTCAACAGACATTAGCGACATATAATAACAAATACACCAAACTATGGCGTAGTGGAACAGGACAAACGTAATTTCAGTAATAAATGTTCGACCCTAGCCCAGAATCGAATCATAACAAAACACAAAGCACGCTACAGACCTAGATAAGGTCTCAATACATGCAGTGATAATGTTATAAATGTGTTTAACGTGTACTTTTTAAATATACAGATATATTTGCACATTACTTACAAACTAACTTAATACGAAGAAGTACACTTAGTACAACACATCTAGTACTAGCTCCTAGATATTTAGTATTTTGATAGCACGACTAACCCATATATAAATAATTAATATCTTTGTTAGCCCCACCTGGGACCGAACAGCAGTCCTTTAAGTCATGTGGTCGACCACATTAAACCACTCAGTCACAATGCTTGACTACAGTTTGGAAGTCCATGCTCTATTGTGAACTTTTCTTCTATGATTATACAAAATATTGTGGGACTTCAAAATATCATAATATTTATTTTAAAATTATAAAATAACTCCTCCTGAACCGGGTAATCAAACATCAGTAGACACACCGAAATTTCGCGAAACGTGTATTTACAAAGTCTAAGTTATACATTTAAAATTACCATCAAAACATATTTAAAATTCATCGTAACAATTTTGAAACTAATAATAAATTCGCAAAATAAAATTAAACTAAATATTTTAATGAAATTGACCATTTGTCCTTTTAAATGCGAATTATGGTCAAATTGTGTTGATTTAAATGTAAATTAATGACATAATATTCCAATAACGATAAAAAGTTAACTCACTTTAGGACATTTATTTACCTCAACCAAATATAAGATGTTATTGGGTGGGATATAATAATGACCATAATGTGCCCAGAGGCAAAAATTTAAATATGCAGAAGAAGAAGAAAAAGAAGCAAGATTTTAACAAACTAAACTTTATTTTCAACCTCCTATCTCTGGTTTGTTTGACTGTCATTTATTTTATATTTGTTACTCCATACCGCTTAAATAAAAGTTGATTTGTTAGCTGACAAATTAATGTTTTATTTCCAGACTTTTTATACCAAACTATAATATAAACGTATCTACCACAAGCCAAGGTCTCTAAACATTGGAAAATTGACATGTTGTGCCAAAACACTGCCTTAGAAATACCCGTACTCAGGGACACTATTCAAACACCGAGAAATTCTTAGGGTAGAGGAGGTTACATAATGCTGAGTTACATACCCTGTACTCATCACAAGACATTGTTAGGATAGTTCAGCAGTCAGGACACGCAGCATGAATGGAGGAATCTAGAACCTTGTTCAAGGTATTGGCTGGCAAACCCAATGGGAAGAGAACATTGGGAAGACCTATACGCAGACGGGAGGATGACATTAGAATCGGTATAATGAGGTGGACTGGATAGAACTAGCTCAAGATAAGGATAGGGATATGTTGTAATGGGGTGGACTGGATATAGCTTATCTCAAGATAGGGATAGGTAGCATATTTTGTAGTGCAGCAATGAACTTTTGAATTCCTTGTACCATAAAGTAAGTATGTGTAATATTTATCAAACCTTGACTGTTGTAATAATCAATTTGATATCATAATTAGTCTGTGATTTAAACAGGTAATTTTCTAGTCCCTCGATCTAATGATCACATAGCTCGGCAACGCCCCACAAAATTGTTGATTCAATTATAGCTCTAAGCTAAGTTTCGTTACAGCAATTAGAAAATATGTGACACTAAACAAGAGTCGGAATGTTGCGGTCTACCCGGGCTGTCTTTTTTTTCAATTAAATGCAAAGTCGTGTTCTGATAATAAGAGAATTAATACCTCAATAATTAAGATAAGAAAAGGAGCCACAGGGATGGGCGTTTTCCTACTTGCACAAAAATAGCACCACAAGAAAGTAGTTCACACTCATTTCTTGGGCGTGGAGGTTTATTTTTGCACTAGAAATTGTTTTAAGAGTCCGTCTCACGACAAGGACAACACATAACTTAAGACCACCCGCAACACTAGCGACAAAAAAACCCACGCAACGAACCTAGTGTGTACAAGTCCTCAACAAGCACGTTCCACCTATTAGATTCTGTGTAGACAACTGACCGCGCGGCTGGTTTGCTGGCCGTGTGTGCACCGCGCGTGTTCTCACTGACCGCGAGGCTGGTTTGCTGGCCGTGTGTGCACCGCGCGTGTTCTCACTGGCCGCGAGGCTGGTTTGCTGGCCGTGTGTGCACCGCGCGTGCTCTCACTGGCCGCGCGGCTGGTTTGCTGGCCGTGTGTGCACCGCGCGCGCTCTCACTGGCCGCGCGGCTGGTTTGCTGGCCGTGTGTGCACCGCGCGTGCTCTCACTGACCGCGCGGCTGGTTTGCTGGCCGTGTGTGCACCGCGCGTGTTCTCACTGGCCGCCGCGGCTGGTTTGCTGGCCGTGTGTGCACCGCGCGTGCTCTCACTGGCCGCGCGGCTAGTTTGCTGGCCGTGTGTGCACCACGCGTGCTCTCACTGACCGCCGCGACCTGGCCGCTAGTGTGTAACACAGCTCTGACCGTACAGCTGTAGCTTGGAATATTCCTTAGAAAACTGTGGAATTCAAAGCGGTAAAACCATTCCACCACATTTGGCTTAGCTCGCTAATGCTCTAACCACTTGGATATCCAAGATTCATCCCGTGCTCAGGGTCATTCACTCATATCTTAAGGCTGGATCTGTGATGGCTGACGATTTTCCACACGTCCATTACAGACTTAGCCTTAAACCATGAGTAATGAATAACCGTGAGCACGAGACACATCCTAGTTAGTTCAGTAGTAGAGCATTGGTGCTCTAAACCAAAAGTCCAGAGTTTGATTCCCATGTGTAGGTGTCATTTTTCAACTAATTGAAGTTCATATAGTTGTGGTCTCATCAATATGGACATTCCCGTAATTACAAAGTCTTTCAACCTGTTTGTTGATATTCATTACCATTATATCACATGTTTGAAACCTATAAAAAAAAATTACCGTATTATTTTAAAATGAAAAAGAAACAAAACTATTACGAGCCTGTCTCACACCGCGTTATTTAGGTAGCCGGTAGGTAATGCAGGTCAAAACAAGCTTCCAATCGTGGGGTGGTTTCCGTTGCCTTTCTTAGAAAACGGTGGATTTCAGACCACTGAAACCAATCTACCTTATTACATTATATTATTATTAGCACCACGTCTTACTACCCGTTCGGGTTAAACGCACTTACGCTAATGTGCAATGGTAGGGTGATTGTGAGATGAAATGGAGGACCTACAATTTAACGTGGAATCCAAACCACGGTGGAGGCCTGGCATTCCTCACATTCACAAGTTGTGATTAGTACGCAACTTGTCAAAGGTGAAGGAAGGGTTTGGCAATCAGATAAATCTGTGCCGGGACCGGGGATTGAACCCCGGACCCTCAGCACAGAAGTCTGACACCTTACCCCTAGACCACCAGATCACCATCACCCCAACAATTTCCGTAATCTCGAGTACCACTATGATAATGCTGAATATTTACTATTTCGGTATATTTTTAATGGTGCCCCACATACTGCGGGGCTGTTTGAGCTTGAATCGGTGATCCCTCCCCTCCAACTACTGTTTAAATTGGTTTTACTTTTGACTGGACTTGGTTCGAATGTATTTATGAGATTTGATGAGGCTCTATCTATGTAAGACTTCAATTTGCTTGTTTAGTTTGGCTTATTACGGCGGAACACCGGGAATAATAACTGTACGTACCACAGTTTGGTAACCGCTGGTCTAGATGAATATCATAATTTATAATTAATAAAAACCAGATTAAGAATAATATTAATTTGCAAGCAAGATACCGAAGAGTTAACTGAATTGAGCTATGATTACATCCCTCCGGTAATGATTAAATATAAATAGGCATAACCTTACATATATCCTTACATAACGAAGAGGATTTATTTTTAATCTGATTGAATATGAATAATTCTCACTAAGTAAACCATTTTAAATAAATTGTTGTCAAATTACTAGCAAAAATAAAATGAAATAGCCCTTTACGCCAGTTTATACACCTGTGGAAATGCGTCAAATGCCTCATCATTGGCTACTAAAGGGTTACTTTAAAAGGCTGGGCGTATAACCCGAACGGGTAGTAAGATGTGGTGCTAAATAATAATAATTTAAAAGGATGTTCCATTCCCACCGGGTGATTTTGATTAATTATTTTTTTTAAATGGAAGGGCTATATGTCATAACACCCGTATGGACTATACGTATATTTGCACTACTGGGATGGGAAGGAGGAAGGTAGAATAAAATTAAATGTACCCGCATTCCCATGAAGTAAAAGTGAGGAATCTTTTAGGAATAAATATTCTCAGTACTATCAACCGGGATTCGAAACCTAATCCACTCATCAGAAATTCAGTATATTGCGAGAGTGACACCTTAGCTGGTATAACCATTGAAGTGGGTTTCAATATTGTAATAAAATACCGAAAATCGAGTCTACAAAAATTGTGAATGGTAAAATAATCTTACTTTAAAGACTAGGAATATTTATTTCAATGTAATTTTATAAACAGTACGATATTTTTAACAACGTGAATAATTGTTGATCTTAAAAATCCATTCCAAATTAATTTCTATCCTAGCTAAATGTGAAAACCAAGCTCCTCTGCTGAAGTGCGTATTTAAGTGTTAGGAATGATAAGGGTAATAAAGATGAAATGCATCTACTAATAGCGGTAGAGGGAATGAGCATGGAGTATAATCACAAGAGTAGAATCACCCTAGGGCGCCCTGTTAAGATCGGTGACATCACTGAAAACTCAATCTTTGCGAGACTGATTGATTGGACCACATGTCACCCGTGTGAGATACTGATTAAAATACAATTATGTAGTCACGCTAGTACAAAAATATAACATTAATATAGTTGACATTTTGTATGTAGTATTTTGTATTAATCCAAAAATTAATCTCCACCGGGAATACAACCCTGAACTAGGGCTGTGCAAACGATGAGGCCGCACAAGGCCTCACGAAATGAAGCACCCCACGCTTGTTTGGGTGACGGTAAAAAACAAGTTGGGGGGAGGGGGGGGGGGGGAA
>CABFWB010001327.1:23197-50879 GCA_902151455.1 Timema bartmani | reverse complement strand
GGGGGGGGGGGGGGGGGGGGAAATGTTTGCTTGTGCGATCTAGCAAATATCGTCAAAGTGGTTTGATTTAATGAACAAGTGAAGCGAGCTCTCAGTTTTAACTCCACCGATTTGCATTAGTTTGTTTGTGGTAAATTTGTCTCACGATAACTTTCGAACATATTGACCTATTTAATTCAAATTTGGAACAGTTTTTTTTTAGTAAATTTAAAGTTCGTTGGGGAAGAAAATCGAATTAAGGGTTGAGGAGAAATTAACCCTTAGATATATAAAAATATAACATTAATTATTACTTTTAGGACATTTCCTGATATCTTATACTGCTGAACGTTGGTATATATAGGTGCAAACTATTATAACAACATTAAACAAATATTAAGTTTTTGAAAAAAAATGGGAAAGGGGACGAAGTAGATAGCTGGGGGTGGTTATTATTATTATTATTATTATTATTATTATTATTATTATCATCACCACGTCTTACTACCCGTTCGGGTTATACGCACTTAAGCTAATGTGTAATGGTAGGGTGATTGCGAGATGAAATGGAGGACCTACAGTTTAACGTGGGATCCGAACCACGGTGGAGGCCTGGCATTCCACACATTCACAAGTTGTGATTAATACACGTCTTGTCAGAGGTGAAGGAAGGGTTTGGTAACTAGATAAATCTGTGCCGGGACCGAGGATTGAACCCCAGAGCCTCAGCACATAAGTCTGACACCCTACACCCTAGACCACCAGGTCACCTTCTGGGGGTGGTGCAAACAAAGTTCGTCTAGGGCTCCGTGTCTGCTAAGGGTGGCACTGCCCTGAACAAATAAGAGGGTACACAAGTTTGATATAGTAAATATAATTAAGTTTGTACCATCAAAATTCCTGCTTTAAGCTCAGAACTATTTCAGCGGAAGTGCTTTAGCGTTGTTTATGATAAAAGGAAGTAAGTTATTAAATGAAGGGGTCAGCAAGGGGTCAACTTGTATTTATTAACTCTGATAAGCGGCGATCCGGCAACGCCGCGCGGACGCCACCGTTAAGAAATTAGGCTGAAGCTGGCGCAGTGCCTACCAACATCTGCCGGTAAAAATAAAAAAAACTAGAAGAAGAAGAGAATGTAATAAAAAAGACGAACAACACAACGTTAATATTACAAAAGGGAACAAAACAATAATTTATTGTACACAAGAGATAAGTATCTACCAGGAGAAAACGTATACAAGGAGGTCCGTGTAAGAACCCCTTCTAGTAGGCCACAGGGGACCCGAAAAATAGTGGAACCATTTGACGAAATGCGTTACTGATCATAAAGGCAGGGCTTGAAGTTAGGAGAATGCGGTAACCGCGGCAGTGTGCTTGGACCAAAAATAATTAGGGATATTTAATGTGACTTTCAAAATAATTTAAATTTAGTACCAATACAGCCCCCAATATCCTGGCTGTTAATTTATCACTGAAAGAGGGGAAATCCCAATCTCACGGAAACAAAAGTCACGCCTGGAATCGACCTTGAGAACCTTAGATTAGAAATCAGACGCAATACCAACTGAGCTAAGGTGTTGGACAGACTGTGTTTAATAGGTCTAATTCATACCTTGAGGAAGCTTGTTCAATCTTAGGTTCAGGCAACTCAATTTAGTTTCAGTGTATGGGATGAACCTATTAGCCAAATATTGGTTTTCTCGGTATTAATTGAGTCGATGTAGGCCTATGTTATCTATGAGGACTGTCCTAGGTCGTGTATCGATATTATATGTGTGTTTATAAAATTCCAAGTTAATTGCCTGGATTAAAATACTCACTTTCATGTAATCAAAAATCAGTTACCATTTACAAGCCAGATACATGAACAAGTATTTTTATGTGAATAATGAGGTGAACTGGAGGGAACTAGATCAATATAGGGATAGGGTGTAATGAGGTGAACTGGAGGGAACTAGATCAATATAGGGATAGGTGGTGTACGTTTGTTAATGCAGCAATTAACTTTGAGTAAGTCATACAATAAATAAAAATTAACTTTACTTATTAGGAATAGCTTTAAATTAAATTGGCTTAAAACCCAGATCAATCGGGTTGAATTCTCAGCCGGTTCTATTGAGGCTGCTTTCCCTAAAAGGGTTTCCACTTTCCCTCCTGAGGGTGAATTTAGTCTAAACTCCACCTCTATCTTCTCTACAGCATTAGCGTAAATATGTCTACAGCCGGTAGAGTAAAAAGATGCTGTGCACACACAAAACCATAACTTTTTATACTTTGAAGTGTGTGTGTGTGAGAGAGTGAGAGTGAGAGAGAGTGAGAGAGAGTGAGAGAGAGAGAGGGCAGTGGAGGGTGGGGGGTGAGAGCTGAAAAATACACAAGTCTTAGGCTCCCTTATATGTAGGGACTTCAACAAACATCTAAACAACGCCATACAATAACCTTGTCAGTCATATTCAATATACAAGTGTATTAAAACGTGTTTTTAAGAACGAGACTAATCATCTGCTCATTAATAATAATTTACCCTTATGTGGCATTTATAAAAATTACTAGCTCTAACTTCGATTATTCTATAAACTTCACTTTCAATAGCCGCTTTATAAATATATTTACATTTATCAAGAGTGGATATTCCGAATTTTTGGAAATATATTTTAAGGGTAGTTTCAATTCATCTTACTACCCATCCAGGTAATCTGCGTATTTAAACTAATGGGGTTGGGATGAGGAAGGCAAAGTTTGCGCGAGAGAAATTGGGACGTTACTATAAAACAAACTCAATCCAAAATCCAAGATCCAAAAATTAATCTCAACTACACTGACAGACCAGACCAGACTAGACCAGACCAGACCAGACAAGACAAGACTAATGTATTTGTCAACGCTCCCAACAGTACGGGTTTTAAAAGTGTAAACTTGGAATAATCTTAATGAACAATCTGTAGAAAATGGAGTCTTCTCATTATTCAAGCGCCACAGTATTTTTCGGCAAGGATTAAGTCGACAGTGCAACTCTATATTTGGAGGAGACTGTACCTAACAAATTCCTCTTTTAGAGATGGCCATGAATGATGCGGCTTGGAAATTACATCCACGCAATGAATTTATGATCGTAAAAGCTATATTTTATGTTGTTTTTATTGTTACAAAATAATTATCATAGCTATCGTTTGAAAGCTACAGCCCAAAAATAAATCAAAACAATAAACAATACATTTTTATAATCCAAGAGCGATAATTTATCACACTACTTTAGTCAAGTTTTGTTTTAAAACTATTATGATAATTGATGTTATGATTAATATTAAAACGAAAACTAATTATATAGTCACCTTGAAAGTAAAAGTTGTAGAAAAGTTGAAGATAGTGTTTAAATAAATATTATGTTGAATTAAACGTATGAGAGTCATTAAGCACCGTTAATAATTTCGAAATATATTTTGAAAAATAGGGTCAGAAAATGAGAATCGTAGCCGTAAATCTTAGCGTGCCAATTCTATTCCACGGAACATTAATGCCCAAAAGTTCACATCTTTATTGTTAGCAACTACCTTTCGCACCTTAAAAAAAGGGGTAAATAATGAGGAAAATAGAATTGGAGGAAATGTACCTCCATTTGGATGGAGGGAAAGTGAAAAACTACTTAGGAACAAAACACTCCCAACACCCAGCCGGGATTCAAAGCCTGACTTTCCCATCACCAGTAAACCAAGTCTACGTGTCCACCGATGCCGGTAGCACCGACTTTTAAATAATTACACAAATAAAACAAGATCCACCTATTTCAATGAATCACCCCTTGGCCCCAAAGACGGCCGAAGTTACTGACGTCCTTGGCTTCTAATTAAAAATTCTCAGTTAAATTTCCAACTAGAAAATTGAGTGAATAGTAAATAGTTTTGTTCTTAAATCTTTAAGAAAATGAATGTATAACTACAAATTTAAAGGCCGTAAATCTCACTGTCAATGCCATCTTTCATTTCGCGTCTATTAATAATTTCAAGCCGAGGTCATTAGCACGCTTGACTTCTCTTTAGAAGCGCTCCTGTTAGTCACTCCTTTTAATAATATTAGTAGTAAAATGTTAGTAAGTAGAGAATATTATTCTGTATTATAAGGTAAACCATCCTAGCACTCTGTGGGCTTTGATGGTTTTGGGGTAAAGTGCTAGCCTTAGGACCTAATGTTGGTGGGTTCATACCCAGACGGGATCAACTGATTGCTCTTGAGCGGTAAAAATCCGTAGCACAACTTCCTTCGGAGTGGAGGTAAAACCATCGGTCCCATGTCGATTGTGGCATGTTAAAGAACCCAGGAAGGTATGTGAAAATACTTTTCCGTTAAAATTGGTAGGCCCTTTCGCTTTCGCTTTCGCTTTCGCTTTCACTTTCACTTTCACTCATAGAAATGCTCGTGTGTTGATATAATAATAATAATAATAATAATAATACTAATAATAATACTTAGCACCGCGTCTTACTACCCGTTCGGGTTTGTACGCTTAAGTACTAATTACACTAATGTGTTAGGAATTGGGAAGGTTGAATTTAGAGGAAGTGAACCCGCATTTGCGTGGAGGAAGAGTGGAAAACCATTTAGGGAAAACCACCCCCAGTTCACCCGACCGAGATTCGAACTTCGATCTCCCCGTCCTCGGTGGTCTAGCTCAACACGACAGGCGCGTTAGCTAACTAAGCCACCGGGGCGGGTTGTGTTGATATAACCAGTCGGTTTGGTAAATGCACCTCAAATAAATAAAATAATAATGAATGTTTTAATCACTAAGAAGAACAAGTCCAGCCCCTTTTTGCGCAGTCTACATACACCTAACAGCTCCAGGCAGAAAATGACCTTGTGGATTTAGTTTTTCACTAAATGGTACACTAACGCCCTAGGTTTGGTGCTTATGTTTATAGTAGAATGAAGACGTAAAGGGAAAACTCAACCAAATTGGCGCGCAGAAATAATGGGCAAGCCCACACCCAGTGCACCAGACCAAGATTCGAACCCCGAACTCTTAGTTTCCTACAAACCAGATGGACTAGACTGATGCATTAGACCACATGCCCACTGGTGCGAGTGAGAACCCATTGTTCAGACTCGTCTTTAGGGCAAGGTTTCTCAAAATGCTGCCGTTTGAGCCTCTCGTTTGGTAAAAATGAACAAACTCGTTTCTAATGGAGCTGAAAATTCTCCAGCACATTTTACGCAGTGGTGGCTTGCGGTATAATAACTAGGTGAAGGGCCTGTATTGTATGAGGTATCACCTGGAGCTTCTAATGATTCTGTGAACAGTAGACCTCGCTCCTTTTAGTCTAAATAATTTCTCCTTGGATTTGAAGTTGAAATTTTCCCTTGATGATAAAGCTAGACAGAAAACAAATGAATAATATATTCAATATTGCATTATATTTACAGAGAATAACCGTAGTTTGTGCGATTTCAAAATTCTCTCATTTTATATATAAAAAACCCAAGTCCTTTGTCCTAGGTCCAAAGAATGTTACTGCCAAATTTCTTTAAAGTTGGTCCACGAATCCGGCAGTAGTCGTGAGACAGACATTCAGACTAAATGCCAAACTGTCGAGCTAAAACAGGACCTTCGCTTCGCTCAGTCGATTACCGTGCATAGCTTAGCTATATATATATATATATATATGTATATATAAAGTCATCAAATAATGTGTTGGGGAATAATTGGTTAACGGTGAGAGGGAGAAGGCCACAAATTGTTAGCAAATACTTTAAAATTATTTAAATTAGCTTATTGGTGATATAATGCATATAAAATCCAAACAAATAAAGGATGGTAATTAGACATGAACATTTTTTTGGTAAAATTTTCAGATCATTGTATATCAAGGGGATGTATTCATACAGGCTTTGATATTAACATATCTGGTCTACAGCACGCTTTACGTTAGTGACATATTCAACCACCAAGCGCTAGAGTCGATATGTGAGTGTAAGATAAACAGTAGCAACGATTACAGTTCTCTTAGAGTGCATTTGGTAATGTTTATGGTGTTAACGTCCTTAAACTCACGCTAGAGTGATGGCATCTGTTCCAGTTAAATAGCTGGTATTTTCTTTTCAGGAAAATATAATTTAAATTCTTCCGGAAAAAAAATAGTTTACAGTTTTCCAAAACGGGACATTCTCAATCTGACATGTTTAGTTTCTACTCACCAGGTTGTCTGAATATTGTATTAATAGCGAAGGGGGACACTGGCAGACTTCAATACTGATATCACTGCTTGGTTCCACTCACCTGAAAACACACAACAAAACACTTGTTTAAAATATGAATTACATCCATAAATGAGGATTTATCGGCTAAACCAAACATATTACATGAATAAATGAGACCTATAATTAGAAAACAAATCTTAAGTGCATTTGATAAAAACACAACAGTATTGATGGTCATATAGTTTAAGATGTCACTCTCGTAATCTACTATATTGCTGTTGACGGAGAGGTCAATGTTCGAATCTCAGCCAGGTTCAAAGAAAGGTGGGAGCTTCACATGTGATTTTCCTATAATTTCATCAAGCTAATATGGGTGCATTTCTTCACTACCTTCCTTATCTTTAATTCCTTAATCTAAGCTGTTATTAATTGCTGTGTTTACGTAATAGTAGTAGTAGTAGTAGTAGTAGTAGTAGTAGCAGTAGTAACGCATACAAACTTGTTTTGGCGAGTTGGTGAAGTAGGTTAACCTATTTCTACAGGACCAGGATTCAAACCCAGGGGGGACCAAATATGCATTATTTCTATTTAGGTTAATCTTCCTATACCTCTGGATTTAAAAGTGGATATTAATTAATAGGTAGGCTACGTTAAACCGTTTGCAAGCTGTACGCCACTGTGAACATGTTTTAAAAAAATCGTACGTTGAGCCCCAAATTAAATTAAAGATACACATCACCCGCATCGGTGGGCATGCAGACTAAATACCAGGCTAATCTAGTCTGGCTTTCCAGTAACGGGAAGGTTGGTGTTCAAATCCCAGACAGGACTACCTAGAGTGTTTTTTATAGATAGTTTGCCACACTCCTACGTACATGTAAGTAAGTTTAGTAGTAGTAGCAGTAGTAACGCATACAAACTTGTTTTGGCGAGTTGGTGAAGTAGGTTAACCTATTTCTACAGGACCAGGATTCAAACCCAGGGGGGACCAAATATGCATTATTTCTATTTAGGTTAATCTTCCTATACCTCTGGATTTAAAAGTGGATATTAATTAATAGGTAGGCTACGTTAAACCGTTTGCAAGCTGTACGCCACTGTGAACATGTTTTAAAAAAATCGTACGTTGAGCCCCAAATTAAATTAAAGATACACATCACCCGCATCGGTGGGCATGCAGACTAAATACCAGGCTAATCTAGTCTGGCTTTCCAGTAACGGGAAGGTTGGTGTTCAAATCCCAGACAGGACTACCTAGAGTGTTTTTTATAGATAGTTTGCCACACTCCTACGTACATGTAAGTAAGTTTCAGGACTACCTAGAGTGTTTTTTTATAGATAGTTTGCCACACTCCTACGTACATGTAAGTAAGTTATCTCCAAATTGTACTTTCCTCCTCCATACTTAATTAGTTCAATTAAAATGCGTATAACTCAGAAACCTTGGAAATTAGGGGGGAATGGGGGGATGGAAGAAAAACATCTTTGTACCGGAATAATATTTAACCTAGAACTTGAAACTGAACGTACCATTGGTGGAAATGAGATGTTCCCCTGAAATAGTGATTCGTTGGTGGTCAGGGTGGTGGCTGCTGTGTATTTTATAGAGTTAATTTAGTCTTTCAAAAGTCGTGAGTTGATAAAATCAGTAGGGCCCTAATGACCTTAAAATGTTGATGGGCATATAAACTCCAATAGTAATGATATAATAAGTCAATTAAATATCCCTATTTAGTAAATATAAAGCATATGACCCGAACGGGTAATAAGACGTGGTGCTAAAAAAACTATTTATGAAATAGTAAAATAACCCTTCATTCTAAGTTTTATCATTTGAAACACCCATAAAAGTAGAATTTAGTTCATTTTCAGCGATGCTTTATGAAATGTTGCAGTTCTGAGATTAAAGTAAAGAGTTAGAAACGTAGACCTAGACTTCATTTGACAAAGAGTTAATTTTTAATTTTGTCACAGCAACAAAAATGAAGATAATTGAGGATTTAGTGGTTTTAAATCTTCGTATCTGTCATTGACATAAGAAATACCGGCGTTGAAGGATATTTACCTTCAAGTATGAAGTACCCTTAAGGTGTGAATGTAGTAAACACGAGCTAAGGTCAGTATTTTCGCAGTTTTTATATCAAAACATGTTTTGGGTCAAACGAAATAAAATAATTCTCCAATAGAAACATAGACATTAACATAACATAAACATAGACAAAAGTTTCTCTACATAGTTTATTTATTTAATGTCACCCCCCTTTCGTGGGCCTAGTTTGTCAAGATGGGTTGCGGCCGAGGATAAGGGAGGTGACCGGAAATATTACTGTGTGGGTTCGTAATTTTCGTTCGGCTAGGGTTTTTATGGTTTTATTGTAGGCCTTGCTCTATTACAAAATGTGATGTTAAGAAATGTTAAAAGATATGAAATAAGTACTTAATGTAGATACTTAGGAACTCGTGACAGAACGAAGTATAGCAAAGAATGCTTAACCAATTGCCTGACTGGCCTCTAGGTTGCCCTACAGGGAATATGAACCCCGGTACCTTTGGTACAATGGTAGCCTCTCCCAGTAGACGTCCTAGCGCTCATATCTCCCAAAATGGGCAGCGTTACCCTCCTAGGTTTGATGGTGATTTGTCAGCCGAGACAGCTAGAAAGCAATACTATTTATTCTCCCCTCTAGCCTGAGGAATTCTGACACTCTGTTTAAGTTGTCGGCGCATATGTTCAATTGTTTACTAACTAACCAAAACACTCTGCAATACTCGTTTTGTCACTCACAATCCAAAACACAACAAATGTTAAAACATAAAACCCCTCAATTGATGCCGTGTCGATTACATTAATGTATTTAACATGCATTTTCTGAACCAAGAGATAATATCAGCACACGAGATTTGTTTGACTGAGAGCTAAAGGGCCTACCACTTTTTGTCCAGGAAAGGTATTTTCACAGAACTTCAAGGATTATTTACATGCCAAAATCGACATGGGACCAACGGCTTTACTTTCTCTCCATAGGATTTTTATCGCTCAAGAAAAATCCGTTGGCCCCAGCTGGGTTTGAAGCCACGAACATCGGTTCACCTTCCCATCATGATATCATAAGTTGTTGAATATCTGTCGAGGGTGTCCTGGAATTAAATGACAACCTTCTCTCTTCATTTAAAAAGTTCATCACCTAATGCCGCTATAAGCATGGAATATTCAAGAACTATGTGAAGAAAACTAAACTGCTTGTAGTGGAGCTATATTTTATTCATTTTGGCCAAAAAAGTTTTGCTATAAAAACTGCAAAAATACCGACTTTTCCCCACGTTCCCCTACGCTCCCACCTTAATCCACTAGAAGGAGTCTAGTTGCGGCCTTGAGGTTTTTGGGTGAAGCGGAAATATAAAATAATATTTAGTGATGAGAAAGGGTGAATTTAGAGGAAGCGTAGCGCATTTCCGTGGAGAGAGTGGGAAACCATTGAGGAAAAACCACTCTCAGTACACCCGAACAGGATAGAACCACGATCTCACAGTCTTCAGCAATCTAGTCTAGTTCAAGAGTAGCGCCTTAGACCATGTGTCCACTGAAGTGAGTTTCATAGTAGTTGAAGTATAACATGACTCTTACATTAAAATTGGAGAAAATAAAATAAATATCTTTCTGCTCAAAGGAACGCATTGATAATAATAATATTATTATTATTATTATTATTATTATTATTATTATTATTATTATTATTATTATTATTAGCACCGCGTCTTACTACCCGTTCGGGCTATACGTACTTACGCTAATGTGTAATGGTATTATGATTGTGAGATGAAATGGAGGACCTACAGTTTAACGTGGAATCCGAACCACGGTGGAGGCCTGGCATTCCACACTTTCACAAGCTGTGATTAATACACGTCTTGTCAGAGGTGAAGGAAGGGTTTGGCAATCAGATAAATCTGTACCGGGATCGAGGATTGAACTCCTTACCCCTAGACCACCAGTTCACCCCATATAAACGCATTGAAAGATAAATAATTGGACAGGGTTCGTGTGTATTAACAAATATTAGGAATACTCATCAAAACACAGAAATAATTACATTTAGGAAAGCCAACGAATGAAAGTCGACGTTTTTTCAATTTGAATCGATATGAAAATCTACACTAAAACCATTCTAAAATAAAGTAAACTACTTTTGCTGATACCGTTTACCCTAAACTATTTTTTTTAATAAACATAAATCCTTTGAATTTTTTAAATAAAACAAATTTCCAACGCTATCTGTTAAAGCAAGCTAGTTATTTTAAACGTAATAAAAACAGACTTCTTAGAAATAGAGTAGAACACTTTAATAACTTATATAAATATTATTAGTCTCACAAATGTAAAAACGTTGAAACTGATGTGGAAGAAAGGCCGAGTAAAGGGATATAGAACGAAAGAGAATCAGAAAGAATACGAGAAAGGAATCCGAGGAGTAGAGGAAAATGGAGGGGAGTTCAAATTTCTCCCCAGGAGCAATCGACGGCAATTTGCTTGTCATTTCCTGTGAAATTCATCAACGTTAATGGATAGACTATTAATGTAAATGCTTCTCTCTTTAGGAACTATTTTTCAAAATTTTTAAATAGATTGGTGAGGAATGTCAAAATTGTAATAGGAATCAACGAAATAAAGTGATTAAGGATTTCAGTGGAAAATGTAAAAATAAAATAAAACGTGTTCAATGAACGGAGTTTATCAGAATGTCTCTATAGATATTAGAGTCATGTTTCACGTCTTGCTAGACATCCAGGATATCCTCCTCTACACTCAACTGGTTATATTTAGGAAAAGGCTAGAATTCAAAAAAAGGTGGATCCATTTGCGTGCAGTAAGAGTGGGAAACCATTTAGGGGAGGGGGAGAACTTCTGTACATCCAGATGTAGTTTGAGCCCAGAGCTCCTTGTGAATGTTATATCAAGAAAATAAGAAACTTACGCCGTTGTCTGCGTGCACACCGGTGTAAGCTACAGTAGAAATAACATGATTACAATATATCCATTCACTTTTCTTAACGTGTTACCCTCCCCCTTCCTTCTAAATCATTTAGGTCGTTTAGCTAATAAATCTCCGCAGCGGTATCCGAGTGATCTGAAACTATAGAGTCTCATAACACTTGGTCTCCGGTGACAGGATATTTACTGTCGAGCTCCTACTTGCCGCAATGGAAGCTCTGTTCTTACTACTGTATATTATCACTTTAGTTTTCCTGCACTCTCTTAACATACAACGGATATATTTCATTAAAATACGGGTATTATAATTTCTAGCCTCTTCATTGAGTTGTTAAGAACCGTATTGTTAAGCATACCAGTAAAGCATTTAGACAAATCAAAATAATTGCTGAAAAAAATTATCAAAGTCTTCCGATAATCTAACATTGTACAAATAATTTCAAAACAAAACAGAATTTCAAGGAATTTAATACTCGATTAAATGGTCAAACATGCACACCCTTAGTGAATTATTTGTTGGAGCGGCCAGGTTTAACTTAGGGTCTTTAAAGCTCATACTGGGTCTATCACGTGCCAAGCGTGATAAACATTTCTTCATAGGAACGAGGGAAAGAGATTCATGAAACAGAAAGTGGATAGATAGAAGGAAAGGCATGAAACAAAGTGGATGGATAGAAGGAAAGGCATGAAACAAAGTGGATAGATGGAAAGAAAGACATAAAACAAAACTGTGGATTGAAGGAAAGAGGGCATGAAACAAAAGATGGGTGGTGTGATAGAGAGATGAAACAAAACAAAACAAAATGAGGAAAACGAAATTGTACTAGAAGCATTTCGTATATTTCGTCCATACAGGCTTATGACAAAAATGTATTAATAAGTGAGGGCCTGTTTTATTCAGCACATATATTTTTTGATGGGTCCATACCCCACCCCCCTTCTCCCTATCTTTCTTGTTGGCCACATACGCCCATGAAATTATACATGCATTGATTTTTATTTTTTTTAGGATGTGTCCAACTCTACTTCAAATAATGTAACACACACGCATCAATCCTAGCCAACTTGATGTGTACCGCACATACTCACACACCCAAATTATTTATGTCAATGTCCTGGACCATCAATAACAAAAAACAAATTATATTACCTAAGTTATTACTTGTAATGGTGGATGTACCAGTGATACTGAGACATGTAATGCATATATTATCAGTACGCAGCTCAGTCTTATTTATTTGTGATGTTCTACATTATATTTCCATATTTAAATTTTTAAAATCCCATTAGGGTTTTACTGAACACAAATCCATATTTTACTTAATTTTCATGTTTATATGCATATAAAAATTCAGATAAATACACAGTAGGTCTATATGTTTAGTATTAATAAATATGTTTAGTCAAAAAACACAGATTTGGGATAAATAATGTTATCCTGAGACCTGGTATATGTTACTTTATCCAAGAGCCTAAACTAAACTTAACACACAGTTGCTAATACCAGATATTTAAATTAAACGTTTAATTTTATATAGGTAGTATGAGAATGGAAGATAGTTGGAACTAAGGGTCCCGGGTTTGATTCCCAGCACGGTCTAAAATACATCGTTTGTGAAATTGAGGCGTCCTCTTTGTCAGTGTTTCTGGCACTAATTGTACTTAGACTTATTAAGCTAGTAAGTAAGTCATATTCTTTTAATTTTTTTAGCACTACGTCTTACTACCCATTCGGGTTATATGCTTATGTGCTACTTATGGTAATGTGTTAGAGATGAGAAAGGTTAAATATAGAGGCAGTATACCCGCATTTGTGTGGAGGGTTGGAAAACCTTTAGGAAAAACCACCCTCAGTACACCCGACCGGGATCTAACCACATTCTCCTCGTCATCGGCAGTTTAGATCAACACGAAACCACCGATGCGGGTCATGGCGGATTGTTTTAAGCTAGGTGTTGATAGTTTAAAGTATNATTTCACAAGTATGTAGGGAAGGGGATAGTATAGTATTACTACTTTTATGTGGAGGGAGAGATAGAAGCCACTTAGCTAATATCACTGGCCGAGATTCAAACCTTGACCTCCCCGTCACCAACAAAAAAGACTAGATTATCTTGAAATCTAGTCTGCGAGACCACTGATGCGAGTTCCGTCAACTAACTTTAATAAATCATGCGCCATTGTTTAGGAAGTGCACATCGAGTACTCAAATAAAATGAGTAAAATTTCACCCAATGCCATTCCATGTTTTACGGTAACAAGACATTTGTAGCCCTTGCATGAAAGCCCTTCCCCCACCAACACCCCTACAGTTTTTATGGTCACACTCTCGTTGAGCTTTTACGAGCCATCGTCTGCCATTACTCCGTGTTTTACAGGTTCATCAACCAGAATGCGCTCCCATCGCGTCACCACTCGCTCCTCAAGAGGGCGTCGTCATGCCACGGGCAAGTATGCTAAACGACGGCTTACAAACTCATTTTTAAATAAATACATTCCACCACACGGCCATATCCACGTTTTGTATTTGCGGTCCAATCTCCAGTATACTTGAATCATGTATGGATCTATTTACACCACGTCCTATTTTCTGTTCGGGCTATCCAAATTTAATCCCTCCAAGGGTGTGGGAATGGGAAAGATCTAATTTTGAGGAATTTTATCCACATTTGTGTGGAAGGAGATTTGGATACAGTTTAGATAAAACCATTATCGGTACAACCGGTTAGAATTAGAACTTGGACCACTATCGTCACCATGAACACTAGACTAGATGAGCCCCAAATTTGGAACATATGCCCACCAAAACGGAGGGTAAATATTGTTTTCTTTTTCAAATGATGGAAAGTTTATTTCCATATTTAGGAACGTGTTTTGAATTTTCGTCAAGGTACAGTATTTAACGCGCACTATATAAATACACATATCAGAGTAAGACTTACAAACTAACCCCACCGCCATTGGTGGGCATGCACTCTAAACGTCAAGATCTGCTAGTCTCGTTTTCCGGTAGATCGGGATTCGTACTCCGGTTGGATGTACTAAAGGTAGTTCTACTTATTTTACTCGACTCTTCAAGCTAGTTTTAGTAGTAAAGTATTATTACTTTAGATAAAGTGTTTGAATTTAGTAAGTAACGAGCCAGAAAAGTTGTCACAGTTCTGGTGGGTTCGACCGACATGCCCAGCTGACCCAACTTTGGAAATTTATTCTGAATACAGTACAGCCAACTGGGGTAGTCTATATTACAATCTAAACTTGGTGTTTCCATTCTCATACAGACTAGCCCCTACAAATTCATCTTCATAATCTCGTGCCCTTAAATTAGTTGTTGCAGAATAGTCAGAAAGAAGATTAAGGAGCTCAGCACTAAAGAGGAGGAAGGTAAAGGAAGAAAAAGAATATTGGCGAGGGAAAAGGAAGTTAGCAGAAAGTCTTTGTCCCGTAGCCGCGTAGATTTGGCAACACTGCGTCTCAAGATCCAAACAAAAGTAAAGGGAAACAACAGGTCGATTGTAATTTCACTTGTGAATCTTCATTGCAATCTTTTACTGTATAGCGCAAAGGCTCGGAAACTCTAGCGCTACCATCTTCTGAAGAAAGCCTTGATTAAGGATCACATGAAAGATTGACCTATTAAATTGAAAGCATACAAAGCAGTCTCTCATATATATATATATATATACATATATATACATATATATATATATATATATATATATAGAGAGAGAGAGAGAGAGAGAAAGAGTCATTAAAGGGGAGTTATACCTAGGGATGTGAAAAAGGTATCGATACTTTACTAATATAGATATCTTCCTTTCGATATTAGTATTATTTGCTCGATACTTTTACTGATATTAGTAATCACACTCTGGTATCAGTGAACTGTGGAGGAAGAACAAATCACACTATTTCTCAGTTCTCACACATTTTACGCATGACAAGCAGGAAGCAGCTCTAGCACTCAATGTAAAGTAACTCATCATCATTTAAGGCTGTTCTTTCATCTTTGTTTATCGATTCAGCCTGAAACCTGACGGGTCGGGTGACGACCAGTCTTACTACCCCTTCCTTTATCAATGAGCACGGTCATCACAAACTATACAAAATAAGCTTCTGTAGAGCTCAATGAACTCACTCAACTTAAGGGTGCCCCGATCAAATAAAGCAGAAAAGTTTATGTGCGTTGTTTAAGCAGGGCAGTTCAGGGCATCTATTCTTCTATTGTTTGTCGATAGTTAATCATCTATTTTAATAGAGTATATAAACGACGAATGTAGTTTAAAAAATGGCACCTCCTAAAAGGGAATTATGGAAGTTGTTTTAAGAAGTTGGATAGAGAAAAAGCATCTTTTAAAATTTGTTTTTTAAGTATTAAAGATCATTTTAATTTTCAGGATCTAAATAAATATGAAAACAAATTATTATGAGGCAAAAGTTGAAATTATTATTATTATTATTATTATTATTATATAAAAAACCTTTTTCCAGATTAAAATTTCGATACCGATACTTCCTGTTGTCGATATTTTTCTTCCGATACTTTTAATGAGTACTCGATACTTTTCTTTCGATACCACATCCCTAGTTCTACTACGGTGGCTCGTAGGAGAACCCCCCAACAGGAGAAAGCAAGAAGTTAACAAAATTAAACCTTTACACTTTAAGTAATTTAAAGTTTTAAAAAGATGCTCGCTCTTAAAATAATTTAGATATTTTAAAAACATATTGGAGTTGCGGGTGCTATGTATAGTTGTATAATACTCCTAAGCGTTGAAGATTTTAAAACTGAATTATCAATAATACTTTCTGAAGGAGTGTGATTCCCCGAAAGGCCCAGATAGAACGAGTAGTGATGATCGGATAGCGGACATCTTAAGTTTATTCGTCAGCACATCTGACTGCTAGGTAAGGGTCTTTGGTTCGATTCTGGTTCTTATAGAAAAGGATGGTCGGAGGACTGAAAGCTGTGTCTGTTATAATTACTTGAGTTTGTGTGTCATGTGGTGATATAGTCAGCTGGTTCAAAAAGTGCTATTTAAATACTTAAAGTATTAACCCCCAACACACCAATAATTTTCCAAAAGTGCTATTTAAATACTTAAAGTATTAACCCCCAACACACCAATAATAATAATAATAATAATAATAATAATAATAATAATAATAAATATATAAAATAATAAATTCCAATATTTATGAGGGCCTGCCACAAATGCAAACATTAATATAATCAAACTAAATACTTGTTCAAATAAAACTTATTAAAAAAGAAAAAAATGACTAACAAAATTTCAGGGCAATTATAATTAAATAATAAAAATAAATTAAAGATCTGTTGGAAAACCACCATTCTTTTAAGATATATTAATTCGAAGAATAACGTGTTTTTTTTGTTTGTTTTTTTGTGGTTTGACGGGATTACGATCAACTTTGTAGTCTAGTGGACACATTTCCCGGCTACAGATCTAGAGGTCTCAGGTCCAGGTTCGATTCCTGGTACTTCCAGACTTATCTGTGAAGCAGTGGGTCTGGTGGAACGGGGTCAACTCAGCCCCTAGAGGACAAATGAGGAGCTACTTGAATGAAACAGTAGCGGCTCCGGTCTAGAAAACTAGGATTAACTTCCGAAGGGTTCGTCGTGCTGACTTCATGACACCCTCTAACTACAAATGGCGACCACTCGGTCGCTATAGCTCGATTGCAGGCTGGTGCTATGGAGCTTTTCGGGGGAGAAAAGTTTACAATTCAAAATAAAGGTCAAAGAAAGCCTGTGACCCAATAAATCTCCAAGTATAATAGGGCTTACATATTTCTAACATTTCAATTCATTGAATTTTTAGAAAAGTTTAATACTAAACTAATGTGCAGCTTTTTAGGCTGAAACATCTGTAATTTATATAAAACTAAATTTAGTATATTATTTTATTGAAGACGTTACTATTTTATAACTTTAAAATTATACACCGCGTAACCAGTAATTAGTTGTGTTATATATTAATCATGGTATTAATGTCATATACACTCCGTTTACCCTGAAAGGTAGCAATCTTACCTTGTTGGACTACACTATGTCGTAGTGTGACCCATCAAGGTAAACACTGCTACCTTTCAAGATAAACGAGATGAACAGTCAAATGTTCATAGGAAGAGCCTTATCTGGTACCTAGAATGCTACTAGATCTACTTTCAAGCATTCATATGCCAAGTCATGTCATCTGCAGCTGTCACTTTTGATAGAGTAAAATAACACCAACAAAATAGTAAAAATGTTATAAATGTTTTATTACCGCGTATTACTTACTACCTGTTTTGTTTCTACCGGTACTCGAAACCCGTTCTCCCCGTCATCAGCAGGCCAGTCTCACGAGAGTAACGCCTTAGACCATTTATCCACTGAGGCGGGTATTATGTACGTTAGCAGCAAAAAAAAATTGTTTGTGTATTCTAAAAGGATCTTCCCATGAAAATCGGACTTCTCTCATTTGTACGGTCGTTTTTAATATTAAAAATAATATTCAATCCTGACATTATTGTTCAATAAATCTTTCCATGGTTGACACATCTTAATAGTAGTACAAATTAATAATAACAAGTCTTACCATTAGAGTGAAAAGTTCTCGAATTAAACATAGTTTGATCTGAGAGGTTTATGAAGGGCCGTAATTAAAAACACTTTCTTTTTACAATATGTTTGTCCACCAGGAGGGCATGAGATCAGCCGTTTGAGTTATTAAGATGATTGTGATATAATACATGTAGTTGGTTGTTCTCGAACAACTTTCAGCTGTTTTCGAAGCCTATATATGCCGAAGAATCGTGACTTGCCCATATTACAACTTCAACAACAACATGGCGACCCAATTATGACCAGCTCTCTCTACAACCTATCATTAGCAAACAAGAAGAAAGAAAAAAAATAATAATGTAAATGTACCAAGGACTTTAATAACATATAATTCAGAATCATTTCGTCAATCTTGATATTAGACATTATTTAAAAATCACGTCTTTCGTTACCAATATAAAATTGTTACCGATATAAAATTGAAGAAGAGAAAAATAACATTAGACTATGGAAAAAAAAAATAGCTGAAGTTAAAATCAAAATTAAAAATATGAAACGGTAATGAACGTCAAATGATAGTTCTTGCTGTGAAGCTAATTACAAAACTATAATTGCAAGTTTGCGGTAAAACAGTTTTGTAACTATATACAATTATTATTTACTTCATTTAATGAGTAGGCTATGTGAAATTTCATCAGGTATGTACTGTTGTTCTGATAGGAGACTCGTGAAATGGGCGTCTGTCATTTATCGTAGAGCAATAATTATTAATGAATATTTAGAAATGTAAGTTAATACCAGCTTGGGGATCAACAATCATTTTAATTTATTTCTCTAATTAATAATCGATTGAGCAGATGGATAAATGATTACATGGAAATGTATTAAGCGAAAGAACATATGACTTACAAAATCTTACGTATATAAGAACATTAAGAACATTAACATGTTCTTTTTCAGTGTTGCCACATTAAGGTACATTTTATCTGAACTGATATAGTTTTTCTTAAACACCGTGTTTTTCTACCAGTTCGGGTACGCTTATGTTCTAATTAAGTAAATGGTTTAGGAAAGTTATATTTAGTGGAGGGAGACTGGAAAACAATTTTGGAAAAATACACCCTCAAGTACACCCGAGATTCGAACCTAAATCTCCCCGTTATTGGCAGTCTAGTCTACTGCGAGAGTAGCGCGTTAAACCATGCTGCCACCGAAGCGGATCTGAATTAGTTACATTAGTTAGCATGATAGTAACATTTAAAAATAAGATTTAAATTACCTTTTTATTCAAAATAAAAATGAGAATAATTTTTACTACTACGTTTAAAACAAGGGTTATTATATTATAGTTTTTGTGTGACGTTTAAACCACAGACTATTTATGACTTAATTTATGTGGTTGGAGAAATATTTTAAGGTGGTTTGTCGACTTTTTACTTAGCAATAAACAGTGTATTTATTTTAGTCCAATGGTCTTACCTAAGTCTAGGTATTAAGAAACTTACTCACTGACCGACCATACTGTTCGTTGGGGTAGAGACTATGGCAGTGGAAATAAATTAAGGCTATCAATGACGTTAAAATATGGATATAGACGAGTGATACTATAAGAACAAATCATTTAGGATGGAGAAATTTAAATTAATTTTTTTCCGGGAGGTTGGATTATGAAATGTGCGTGTTGATGATATTTTAAAGGTTCTGAATGCAATTTGAGTCCTAGTGTTGCTATAGTGTAGTAGTGGTGTAGTTTTGATGGTTAAATTTGCTTTGTAACAGAAATTCGCGTTCATTTAACCAATAAATTACGTCAGATTATGAGTGGAACTAAAGGGCATCACACTAAATATATAGTGGCAAGGGGGTTCGGGTTGAGAAAGTAAATTTCCTATCTCCTTGCGTTTTGAAAATAGAAAGATTACCAGATGACCGGGGATAGTATAAGGGCAACGTTGAAAACACCGGGGGGGTCCAAAATGGAATGGTATGGAATACCCCCTAGTTAACAGGGGGAAGGAGGTTATCCCCCGGAATTTTTGTTTAAATTTGAGGCGATAATTGGGGCTTGAATTGGGGCTATAGGCCACTGAATTTTTGACGTTATTTATTAAATGATGGATTTTTCAAGCTACAAGTGTTATTTGTTTTGACATTCACCATCGTTGCATTTAGTAAAACTAACACGCTTTGGTTTGTAGAAACTACAGGATTTATCAAGTGATCAACTTAAAACATTACCTAACCTTCGTAAGGCTACTAATGTCTAATAGTAGTAATGGTAGTAGCCGCAGTAGCAATAGTACCAGCCTTAAAACTAGCAGGCAGTGACAACGGTGCTACTAGCCAACTTGATTAACTAAGCTTTCTATACAATCTACTAGAGAAGCCATTTCCTTCCAATGTTTGATGAGCTGTGAAGTTGGGAACTTTTGAAGAGCAGGGATCAACAGTTGGTAAATTTAAAATTTGTCCGTACAAGTCTGCGGAAAAGAACTGACATAATTGAAAGTACGATATTACGGAGTAATTCTAGAAGTTCCCAACTCAAGATCTCGGCTCCCCAAAATTCACAACTTTCAAGCTTTTACCTAACATTGAAGGGGGTGAGACCCCCAAGTGTCCCTCTCCCCCTACAATGCGATCACCCTGGTGGAACTTTAGGGGCTAGCTAGGGCTGGTCTGTAAAATTGAGAATTTATTTTTTTAAACTAGCTTTGTATAAAAGTGTAACTTTCACAAGTGCTCTAATGTTTTAACATAAGGCCTCAAGTATTTAATTTTTTTTATTTTCATATTTTAGTGTATTGAGTATATTATTTACTATAGAAACTTGAGTCAGAAATTTAGTTGGAAACGATATTATATAAGGCATTTTCAAATTTATATTCAGATATAAGAACTAGTATTATGTCTCAATAAACCTGGTTTTGATAAGTTTAACTTTAAAAAAACCTTATTAAATTGATTCCAAGCATTATGATAATTTATATATAAACACATTTTACAGCACATTTTAATTAGTACAATCAACTTTAAGGCTATTATTTTTAATTTAGGATATTTGACGTGCACTTTCTAAACCGACTAATCATATCACCACATGATTTACAAACTAACTTAATGTTAAAACAGACACAGCACACAATATCCCGGCCCTAAATTCATCACTGTGGAATGGTAAGCCCCGATTTCAACACATACATTTTTCATCCACGCCGGGAATTAAGCCCGGGACCCTTTGCTCAGTATACAGACGTGCTATCAACAGAAGTAAAGTGTCAGATACGAAGGCTATTAGCGACTTAATTTGATGGTTAAGGTTTGAGAGGATGACTTAAAAGGAAATGCACCTACATTAACAAAGAGAGAGGATGGGAAAAGCAGAGGGATATGCCACGTGTGGAAAACCAACTCCAATGCATCTGGGCTAGATATGAACCTTGACCTCCCCATAACCAGAGATTTAGTATTTTGTGATCCTGATAACATGCAGGTCTAAAGAAAATTGCTTTTACATGTGTTAAGTGAAGTGGTATACCCTTTGATGGGATTTCTTTAAAGTAGTAGTCCTACTTGGGACTTTTTTGTTATTAATTATCACCACCTGTCTTACTACCTGTTCAGGTTATACGCATATGATAATTACTCTAATGGAGTAAGGATGAGGAAGGAAGTATTTTAGAGGTAATATATTCACATTTGCGTGGAAGGAGAGTGGGAAACCATTTAAGAAAACACCCTCAAAAGATCCAACCACGTATTGAGCCCTGATCTCTCCGTCATCAGCAGTCTACTGTAAAACGAGAGTGACGCCTTAGAACATTCGGCCACTGAAGCGGGCTTGGACTTTAATGAAGTTGAGTTACACTCCTTTTAGTTTTTCAAAGTCTCCCAGTAGAAAAAAAAAGTTATACTTAAATCAAGTAAATGGTTGTATCCGTATTTCAGCCATGTACAACCCAAAGTTAACATGATATGATAATTTGCCAAAATTCCCTCGCGCCTACACACATGGTTCCACGCATGCGCCCATTCAACATGAGCCGAGTACCAATAAATAACCTGGTATTAATATATTTCAAAACCTGTCATGGGAAAAAAGTGAAACCATCGAGGGAGGAGGAAATTTTTTAAAAACTGAACGATAGGACATGAAGTATTATTAGAGTTGTATACATCACCTCCCTCTCCCCTTCAACCCTTTCATTCTTATTACGAGGGTGAACAAAAATACATTGTATGAGAGAAAGAAGAGAGAGAAAAAAAAAAGTAAATTGAACGAAATGGTGATGAACGAGGTACGTAGGCTAACTTTTTCGAGTCCATACACTCACTCCCTCATACACACTTCTCCTCCCCCAGCCCTTTATCTGTTTGATATGAAGGGTTTCGGAGTTTTCTAGAACAACAACGAACATATGTGTGGGCCTATATGTTTCGTGTGTGCCGTGTTAATACAACAAGGGCCTAACACCCACATAGGGACTAACTGGGGTGAAATATGGATGGGGGGGGGGGAAGTGGGTTGATATACATAACTTGTATTTTGACTCGCGCCTGACATCGTTACCGAGTTGGGGGAACTAGGACTGGATCTATCACGAGAGTAGTTCTCAGTCATCATTCCAGTAGAATGCGGGTGCATACCCTCTTAGTTACTGATAGAATCGTTCATTAAAGACACAAATGAGAATTTTGCTCTACTGATCATAAAACAAAACGTTTACTCGTCTCTACGGCTAAGTGTTCAGAGAAGTTGACGAGTCTTGGGGGGGGGGACTCTGGTTCTATTCCAGGTAGTGCTGATACATATACGGGTTTGTCCGGATATTCGATTGATAAATATGTAGTTTATAGGGCTGGATGTGTTTTATAAACCGTGCTGAAGTTTTGTCTCTTGGGCTATTATTTGATTGTTTAAAAAGTTCTCACTGAATTTTATTTTTTTGAGATATTTAACATGCACTTTCTGAACCTACCGATTATATCAGCACACTAAAATTTCTATGAGCAAGAGCGAAAGAGATTACCAATTTTGTCAGGAGAGGTATTTTCACATACCTTCCAGGGATATCTTACATGCCACAATAGACATGGGACCGACGACTTTACTTCCTCTCCGGAGAAAGTTGTGCTATGGATTTTTATCGCTCAAGAAAGATCCGTCAACACCGGTTGGGTTTGAACCCACGAGCATCGGGTCCTGGAGCGAGTGCTTTACCCCAATATCACTGAGGTTGACCTCACGCTGAATAATCCAAATAAAAAGTTAGTCCCAATCAGTGTTCACATGGTATAATGCGTCAGTACCAGTAGACTGGACCACCAGGGTTCGAATCCTGATTGGTTGTATTGAGAATGATTTTTCCAAAATGGTTTCCCCACACTTCCTACGAGCAGATGCTGACATATTTTCTCTAAATTCTACTTTCTTCATTTTTACCCTATTATTGTGACTATGCGGATAGCCCGAATAGGTAGTAAGACGCGGTGCTCAAAATAAGTTTGACGGTAGGCCCCTAGATTGATTATAGGCATGTGTTTATAAAGGGCGCGTGATTATTATTTTTATTACTATTTATCATAAAAGAAAAACTTAACTTAAGAGAGTTCTTCAAGGTCCACCCTTGTGATTGATTACTTAACGTTTGTTTATTGTTGGCGGTTCACTACTAATTATTATTAATAGTTTGTCTCCGTGTGGTTTTTTTATCTGTACTAATATGTTACCAAATCAATATCGTTGTAATTCATTGTGAAAAAAGGTAGTCTATTTATTTCTTGGTAAGCGTTGTGAACTGTATTTTTTCAGTGCTAGCGTGTTAGAGGTCTCGATTGTTTGCAAACACTTTTATAAAGGGAAATAATATTAAAATACATTGTTCAATTTTAAAATACATAGGTATAATTCTTAGTCAATAGTCAATAATATTTATTTTCTTCAGAGTATTCATGAAAATTCTAACCAATGGCATCGAAGGGGAAAAGAGTAATTCAAGCGCCAACTTGTCTGGGTCGAATGTGAATGCCTCTTTGTTAGGTAGCCCAGTTTTGCACCCACCGGGAAGGAAAGGTAAGGTAAGTGCAAAGTGCAGAGTACATGCATGTGTGTGGAAGGTGTGTTAAGGGGTAGGTGGAGGGTTGACCTTATTACCTGTGGTAAAGCCCATACATTCACATAATACATCATTAGCAGGACATACGCGGCACTGGGTGAGGACGTAATGCGCGGCCATTTCCTCAGGGGTAGAACCGCCGTTCTTTCTTTCACAAGGCTCAATCCACACTTTAAAATAATATTATATTATTTTACAGGGTAAATTGTCCACACACAAATAAAGGGAGATTTTATTAAGTTTCGTGTATACAAAATATATACACGAATTCTCAATACACTAATGGCATAGGAATGAGAAAGGCAACATTTTAGAGGAAATAGAGCCGAATTTTCGTAGAAGGAGAGAGGAGGACAATTTAGGAAAACTACATCAAATATAACGAGCAAGAGTTCAAACCCCAACCTCACTGTCATAGGAAAACCGAAGGTACTTTACAAATTAAAATATGTAGTTCATACGAGACTTAATTATATGTTGTAGCCAGGACCTGCATTTTGATTAATTAAAAATGATCAAAAAATGAACTACAAAATTAGTTGAAAATTTTAAAAATTGACTTCAAATTTTTTTAAAAAATCTAAAAATATGAACTTAATAAAAACACACAACTAGATTGAACACGTGCTTTACAGATGTAAATTTAAAAAATACAATGACAGTGAAAAGCCTTTAACAACTAAACTCTTACATCCTGTTAATATAATATTAATTTACAAATATCTAGTTCAGAAGTAATAGCTACGCAACCCTCTCCAACTCACAGTGTCTCACCAGGAATGTGTATTAAAACTATACTAGCAAAGAGGATACAAAGCTCATTGCCTACATTATACTCTCATTCCGACAACCGTAAGTTGTGTATGGGAAAATGGATGCATTCATAAAAAAAATCTAAAGTATTAAAAAATATACTTATTCAAAACGAATGCCTTTAAATGACTCAAAAATGCATAAACAGTACTCAGATTCCTAAAAATGCTTAAAAAATATTATAAAGGACGCAAACCGAGAAAATATGACCTAAAATTCCAAATTGACAAAATTATCGCAAAATTACCTATAAAATACACAATTATACAACTAGGGGATCATGCACAAAGTGTATGTACTTATGAGCATTGTATATGATGTAGCAATAAAAAGATAACAAGTAAGTTAATAAAAATCCGGGCTCCGGTTATAGCTACATTTAGATAAGTTTAGTTGATAGCGCATTTGTATACTGATCTAAGGTGTCACGGTTTCGATGCCCGAAACGTTCGGAAAATCTACCATCGGAGAAAATTTTGGGTTCCCGTTTCACAGCGATCAATTAACGTCAAGGGGACTGCATATAGTGAGTTTATCAGAGTTGATTTAATCTGTAGGCCGTATGCCAATAATAGAGAGGTAATGGTTTGAATCCCGGCAGCGTGTGTTTATAAGAACTTCTTGAATGGTTCCTCACTCTCCTAAGTCAATAAGGGTTGCCTTAATTTATATTGTACCTTCCTTGTCTCTATGGACCCCAATTGTCTAGATATAGGTTATACCGGACGGGTAGTAAGACGGGGAGCGTGAAAAAACTAAATATTTGATTCAAAATTTGAACATGAATACCCCTGGGAAAAACTAATCTACCATAATTTACAATACTTTTAGAATTGTGTGATTTAACCTGCATTGGTGGTTACATAGTCTAATGCTTCATTCTCACACTAAACTGGACTGTCGGTGATATGGAGACCAGGGTTAAATCCCCGTTGGGTGTACTTAGAGAAGTAAGCCATTAAATAAAAGACACTCTGCCTCCATGAAAGTGCGGGTACACTTCCTCTAAATTAGACCTTACTCATACTTAGCATATTATCGTAGTCAATACATCTGCAAATAGCTCGGTATTGAGACAAGCTGACAAAAATAAAGTCCAATTGCTGAACCAACTGTTTTATTTAATGTGGTAAAATAAACTTAATCAAAGGAATTTGCTCATATATTAGGTTAAATTGAAAAAAAAAGATAGAATTAACTTCAAATACGAAGTAATAGTCTTTGAATTGACCTTCTTGCAGTTTCTGAAGTAATCAAATAACTCCTCGCAAACAAACAGTTACTATTTGTAAAAGTCTCTCAGATGTTTCCTGAAAACGGTTTATTTCATCACGCTTGGCTGATATTTGCTTGAGCGCTGGAAAATAGTCCGGTCACGCTCGCAGGAATACACAAAAGTGACTAACGAAAACCTCTGTGGCAAAATAGAAACAAATCGTGTTTTGTCAGGTTTAATAGTAACTTCTGTGACCAAAGATTAGTCACATATTTACGGTAAAAAGTGGCACCCCATATTTGCACTTAGGGTAGAGATGTAGAAGATATAATTTTATAGGGGATGTGCACGAATTTTCGGGGAAAGAGTGGGAAATCATTTAGGAGTAAAAAAAAATACACTCAACTGGGATTCGAGCTTAGACCACCTAGTAATCGGTCACTAAATAAAATGTTAGTCGAACTTTTTAGACTCCGCGGGCATCATTTAGGACAATCGATATTATTTCAATAAATCACATTGAAACCAAATATATAAAACAACATTTTAAAATTTTAAATAGTTGTTTTTAATAAGGTTTTACAGATTTTTCGCTAAATATTAAACTAGCCCAGATTCCAAGTTCCATTGATAACACGTTTGCCTATTGAGTTAGGGGTCCTTATTTCGATACCCGGTATGGCTGAACATAATATCATTGGGGGAATAAGGCTCAAACTGATAGCTTAATGGTTTGAGGTCTGTGTATAGTGTCAATTTTAGAATTTTGCAAATTTGTAAGTCATGTACTAGTATAATCAGTCGGTTTAGAAAGTGCACGTTAAATACCCCAAATAAGAAGAATTTTTTTCTTAATGACTCAAACACTAGTATACAAATACACGTGTGACGCTATATAAAGGTAAAGATCACGTAATTTGCCGATGAAGAAGCTCAAGGTTTGAACTTAAGCAACTAAAGGTTTTTTTTCATATATAGTTTACTACTTTAGCTCCAAACAAATTAGGGTACAATCATATTATCTAAAATTGTACCTCTTCCGTCCTTTATAAGGAGTACCGTTAGTGATGGGTTGCTGGCATATTATCTGTTAGAGCAAGATGGACTCTATCCTCCCTCAACGGGAATGCTACTTTGCCAAAGTGCACAACATTTTGAATCCATCAAACGGCCATGCCAAGCAGAACAAATTGAGGGGAGGACTATTGAACAAGATGATGCACTTATACGAATGTATTTTGTTGTTTACGCACTTAGAAGCACTTAATGATTCACATAAAATGATATAATAACGGAAATGAGACTGAAGCAGATATCTTACAAACAAAATAAACACGCATAGAATTATGATCCATATTTAATTTGTTGATTAAAATAAAATTAGGAAAAAATTATCACACAAATACCTGAACATATCTGTAAATTTTAGAATAAAATAGATAAAAAAAAGCTAAGAAAGTTTAAAAGGTTAAATTATACTGAAATAAAAATATTAAATGAAATTAATCTTAACTTATTCCTAGCGAATGACATCTAAAACTCAACCAAAATGAGTGGGGGAAGGGGGAAAAATTATTTTTAATAAATAAAAATAGAAAGGGGTAGGTACAAACAAAGTTGCCAACACCCACCCAGTAAACAGTTTTGCAGAAAGAATAAAGGGGAACAAGTGAATCCCCTTAACTTTACGTTGGCAGCCGTGTTCCATTATTTAAAAGCCAGTAGTAGCAGTTGGTAGTATCAGAGTGTTATGAGCCAGCAGTTTTATGCATAGTAAAACGGGAGTGAGAGGGGGGGGGGGGAGAAGA